>QEPC01014420.1:2970255-2997171 GCA_003113815.1 Sphenodon punctatus | reverse complement strand
CCCGCAGCCAGAATATGGGGGGGGGGGGGGGAGAGGTCTGAAAGCGGCTTGTAATTCAGGGAAGTCCCCGAGTCATAGCCTGGGTTAGCCGCCACCACACTCATGATCCTGTTGCCTGACTGGAAGTAAAGTGGGCTTTCACATTTGAAAGCCCACTTTCCTCACCCCAGTCGGGAGTGTCCGGGGGGCTGGGCACCATGTCAGCCATCATTGGCAGCCATCGCTGCCTGTCAGGGAAGGGTGTAGGCCACTGGGGACAGCATAGGGGTGGGGTCAGGTGGATGCACATCCACCCAGCTCCCCACCCTCCCCAGTCACCAGGACCCCATCATGTTAGTTCAGGAGCCTGGTCAGATCCCAGCCGCAGTGGTCGCCCCACTCTGGAGGTGGTAAGTCCATGGCGGTGCTTCAGCACCATCACGTATAAAAACACCCTCTGTCACCTCTTTCAATCCCTTCATTGTTATAACAAGCCCTGCTTACATCAGTCCCCTGTTTATAGCAATCCCAACTCCAAGAAGCATTTCTTTCCAATTAGAATAGCCCCAATATAATGAACATTCTGGCATGATGACCCCAATATAACAACCCCCAACAGGGCATACCAGGTGCTCAGCCTGCACTGGTGATCAGGATTATTTTTTTTATCATTTTGATAGCACACTCAATGTTTAAAGTGCTTTACAATCCTTATCTGGTTTGCAGTCACCTATATTGAGAGAGTTGTAAAGCCCTTTCTACACTGAAGTCTCCATTCATGATTTTTAAAAAAAATATCCTGTTAATCACTGCAAGAAGTGCATGCTAAACACCTAGCGGGTCCTTGTGGGTTTTCTTAAATCAGGGTTCTTTTGCTAGTGTTCATTATACTGAGGTTATTTTAAGTGGAAAGAAATTATTGTTGATGTTTGGATTGCTACAAAACCAGGTTCATTATAAGCAGGGTTTGTTATAATGAACTGTAACTGTATACAAATCAGCAGAATTTCATCCTAGAGACAGGGGGTGGATCCCAGGGAGGTTCTAGTCCTCTCTTAGGAAAATTGTGGTTGCACCCGTCCGTGCAATTAGACTCTGGAAACACCCTCAGCTGGAGTGGCAACTGAGTACTGGACAGTAACATTGGCACCACCTACCTCCTAGCCCTGCACTCCTACAATTTGCTGCCCCAACTCTTTTGATGGTGGCTGGCTTCTCATTCTCCAGCCTCCTGCTACACACACACTTGTAGGTGGCTGGAGTGGACCCCCCCCCATTATGACTTAGCATAAGACCCCCCAGAGAAGGCAGGACCACACAGCATGCAAACTGGAAAACAGAAGGCAGAACCTTCCACAGTGGCGGTGTGCCCCCTAGGGTTTCTGGGGCAATGCTCCTCCTGGCCCCAGGACTCCCCCGATCTCACGCTGCAAAATTTGAATCCTACCTAAGGCTGACCGGCAATCTGTTGTTGTTTTTTTAAAATCACCACCTGGCTAAATCCAGAAGGTTACTACTTTCTAAAGAAGGTTCATTGAGTTATCTCCGAACATTCTCACGACTGGGTTGTGTGCGCACGCAGTGCAACCAACCCAGTTGTGAGAATGAGAGGAGCCTCTCAAAGAAGAACCACAGCTGGTTCTTCTTTGAGAGACTTCTCTCATGAACCACCAGAGGAAGCCTGTCCCGAGAAACTGGTGGAGGCGGAGTTCGCCTCCGAGTCGGGGGGAGGGGCATACAGTATGGAGGCACAGTATGCTTGGACAGGCAACAAGGCTCAAAAATGTGAAGAACGTGCGTTGGGCGGCTTGGAGGACAGTCCAGCACGTCTTCACAAACAGAAATGCGTTGCCAGGATCACTTGGGGCACTATCTCATTGAGGTCTGTGGAGAGGGAATCGGCACCATTTATAATGTAAATTGGGCGGTAGCCCTCGGAGTCCTGTAGGGAAGGGGCAGGGTAAGCAATGGATGTGTGTGTGTGTGTGTGTGTGCTACTGGCTAGGGGAACAGCAATTGAGGAGGGGAGGGAGGGAGGGGAGTGCTTTGTGTGGTTTTTTAAAAAAACCAAAAAAAACCAGCACCGCAGCAGTGAGTCTGACTCATTGGTGTGGGCTTTGTCTCTCACTTGGTGAGGAGGAGGAGGGGAGCAGTGCATAAAAGATGACTCGCAGGTGCCATTTTATCTTCCTTTGAGAAGTTGAGAGAGATTGTGGGGTGTGTGTGTCCATCATCAAGCCTAGGATCCTGTTCTCCTCCAACAGTGGGGAGGTGACGCCTGCTGAGGGTGAGTACATTGGGGACCCATCTGGGGTTTGGCCTTGGCTTTTTTAGGGGGCCCTGGGGACTTGTCTTGGGGGGGAGGAGAGCCCAGGAAGAGGGGGGTTATAACAAATATAATAATAATTATAGGATGATTTCACATATGGATACATACAGATTGGTTTTGACCTTTATATCCTGTTAATCACTGCATGAAGTGCATGCTAAACACCTAGCAGGTCCTTGTGGGTTTTCTTAAATCAGGGTTCTTTTGCTAGTGTTCATTATATTGAGGTTATTTTAAGTGAAAAGAAATTATTGTTGTATATAGTATATTTTTAGTAAAGAACCAAACTGTATGTTTTTTAGGGATGTGCGAACACAGTTCGGAAGTTTGGAGTTCGGATTGAACTCAACTAGTTTGGTCGACCAAACCAAACTTCCGAATTGAATTCAATTTTCGAACCGAACCAAATTTCCGAACTCGGTTCTGTTCACCCCTCTCTATTAGATAATATTCCATTTAGTTCAATGGGGTTTGAATTTGCAAACTCTGCTTGGAAGTTTGGAGTTCGGACCGAACTTGAATAGTTCGGTCAAACGAACCGAACTTCCGAACTGACTCGATTTTCAAACCGATCCGAATTTCCGAACTTGGTTCTGTTCACCTATTTTTAGTATTTTTAGGATATTTTAAATTAAATTTTAAATTGTGACCAACTATGGTTTAATTATGAATTGTTGATTGTGTGTGTTGTGCCGCCCTGAGCTGCTCTGTGAACTGAAAGGGTGCAGGATAAAAGTGAAATAAATAAATATGATTGTGCTGCCAGCTGCTTCAAGACATTAATTCTAATTTTTGATTTGAGCAAAGTTGAACTTGCCGCTGTGTGGTGTACTCTAACTTGTTGGAATAGACCAAAAATTTTTCAAATGAAGAATGTACGTAGTAGCAGCTCTGATACCACTGACATTGCAACAGAACTGTGTGTAGCATGTTTTGGGGGACAGGTAGAACTCCACACTGATGTTTTTGTGATGTGCAGTGCTAAGGACTTCATATAATACTGTTGGGTCAATTGTTTAAGATTATAATATCTGGTTTCTGGTTTGTTTTGCTTGCTCTGTGATTGCAGCCCCACTGTTTGGTGGCAATGCAGCCCTGAAACTGGCCAAACTTTTAAAAAGGCATGTTTGTTTGGATGGGCACTTGGTTGCTGGGGATACAGTGTAGCTACTGGGGATGCTGGTCTGGATTGGCCTGGTGTGCTTGAAACTGGCCAGACTTTTTTTAAAAGGCCTGTTTTCTTGGACAGACATCTGGCTGCTAGGGATGCTGGTCTGGATGGGCCTGGTTTGCTTGCAGTGCTGCCCTGCAACCGGCCACATTTTTTAAAAAGGCATGTGTGCTTGGACAGGCGTTTGGCTGCCAGGGATAGGGTGTAGCTACTAGGGATGTTGGTCTCGGTGGGCCTGGTTCCCTTGCAATGTAGCCCTGAAACTGGCCAAACCTTTTTGAAAAGTCCTGTTTGCTTGGACAGGCATTTGGCTCTCGGGGATAGGGTCTAGCTACTAGGGATGCTGGTCTGGATGTGTCTGGTTTGGTAGCAATGCAGCCCTGAAACTGGCCACATTTTTAAAAAGGGCCTGTGTGCTTGGACAGGCGTTCGGTGGTGTAGCTACTAAGGATGCTGGCCTGGAGGAACCTGGTTTGGTAGCAATGCAGCCCCGAAATGGGCCACATTTTTTAAAAGGGCCTGTGTGCTTGGACAGGCATTTTGGTGGTGTAGCTACTAGGGATGCTGGTCTGGAGGGGCCTGGTTTGCTTGCAATTCAGGCCTGCAACTGCTCTCCTTGTGAACATAGGAGAAAGTAGGTTGGAGCACGGCAGAAGAGAAGGCTGCAGACAACAAGGAAACCCTTTTCCCCTGTTCCCCACTGAACCCATCTCTTCCCCCTTCCTCTTCTTGTGCTCCAGAACCAAACACTTTCCCTACTACTTCTCCTCTGTCCTATTCTTCTCTTCCCTTTCATTCTCTTCTGATTCGGCTTATCGCAGAACAGGGAGCTAACTCGGTCCTCCCGGTTCTCCAAGCCAGAAGGAAGACTTGTCCCAAAGTCTACACCTTTAGAAGAGTACAGGTGGGCAAGCATGCCATGAAAATCGAGGATTTGAGGGTTCAGGATAAAGGTAGGTGATGGCAACATGATCTATTTTTTTAACCTACTATGGTTAATTTGGACCCGGTGGGAAAGAGTGTGTACAGGACACCAGTAAGAGGGTTCTCTATCCCACCCACCCCCAGTGGCAGTGCTTCACACAGCAGCGTTCCCATCCAATGTTAACCCTGGGAACTCCTTGCTGTGGGTTATGCTACGCCACTGGCCTAACATTGCCCTGGCTCTGCCTACTGTTGCCCTGGCTCCGCCCCTAGGCCCGCCGGCAGCAAAACCACCGGCGGCAGGTTGAACCCGCCCACTGTCCCACCAGCCTCCAAACCCACCAGCTGCCATTGACCTTCCAATTGCTTTGTTCAATTTCGGGGGGGGGGGGGCTGTCTAATAATGCAGCCAATCAAACGAAATGGAAGGAGGGCATGGTCAGCTAGAGAGAAACCTTCGAAGCCATATCCAGGTAAATTATTAGGCCAGTGCAATGAAGTAGTGTTAGGGGTTGGTCAGTGTCTGAAAAACTTCCCAGAGGCTGGTTCAACAGTTAAAACACACAGTTAAAACACACAGTTAAAAAAACAAAACTAAAAAGCCCAACAGATAGAGCCATACTATGTGTCTTTCATCTAGCCTAGTTCTCACATTTTCAATACTATGAATTCAACAACTTCAACGATAATAATAATTAATATTTTTAATGTATACAGAGCCCCTCTGCCAGATGGCACTTGGGAATACTTTACTACACTTAAAATACAACACCATAACTTAAAATCCATATTAAAAACAATTTAAACTAATTTTTAAAAGGGGAAGGTAAAAAGGAGAGGGAAACACTTGAAGCAGAACCAGCAGTGGATCCACTAAAACCACCTGGAAAACGAAAAAGGTTTTCAGGTGCTTTTTAAGCTGAGGTGGGAGGAACATCTTAGGGAGGAAGGGAGCTAGTACCACCCTGAGGAGCCCACCACAGCAAAGGCCCAGTCGGCTGCTTACTTAAGGCATTATGGCAGGATCCCTGAACAGTGGGTAGAATCTGAACACAGCTAGCCAGTAGGATGAAATTCCAGGAGCAGGTCTAGTCAGGGGAAATGCTGTTCAGGGCCTTAAAAACCAGCAGTGTAATTTTAAATTCTATCCACTGCTCTACAAGCAGCCAAAACAAAAAACACAGGGCGGGCGTTATATGATGATCATGGCTGCCCAAACCAGAAAGTAGCCACACTGCCACTATCTGAACAAGTTGAAATAGATAACAGAGTACTTCTGGAAGCCCACAGAGGAGCAAATTACAAAAATCAAGCTTTGTGGTCACCAGGGCATGGGTCATTTTGGCAAGGTCAGCCTGGGATGAGTATGGGCATAGGTTACACAAACTGCACCGCAAGAAAAAGCATTTTTGAACCACATCTGATATCTAAATTTTTATGGACACAGCATCATTGAAAAATGATGCCCAGGTTCCTCACCTGGCCCAGTACCTCCACCTGGACCCCCACAACATGTAGGGCCCTGAGCGAGAAGAGGGCATTCTCATCTGCCTCTCCCCACCAGCATCAACTCAATCTTACACCTTATCTCAGGAGTCACTGCTTTGGGGCAATATTATGATGTGCCTATTAAGAAATTCTGACATTAAGAAATGCTGAGTCAATAAAGTAACCTGTCAAAAAAGCATTACACGCTCATATGAATGAATACAAAATGTTCAACATGAATTGTACAGAGATTTTTTTAACTTTCTAAGGAGGAGCAGAATTCTAGTGCTTAATCTTGAAAGGATTATAGCAGAGTCAATACAAGTAGGCAGCCATACAATTTAAATATGTGCATTTCATTATCTCAGGTCACTAGAATATGCTTGACATTACAATATTTGCTTTATTGCTTCAGAGACGTCTATATCTCCCATGGACTAGTGCAAAAAAATTCTTTTCTTTGATAATAATTGCAGACACATGATACATCTACAACGGTTTGAGCAGCCTTACCCCACATTGGTCACTGTTGCCCCACGATGCACTGCATCATGTGCCCATCGGCCAACAGATGTTTACCCCACCGTAGGGCAGGCATCTGGCTTCGACACACTGCATCCTCAGGAAAAGACCGGGGAAGCTTTGCCCAAAGTGGGGTTCAGCTGCTTTCACACATTACAAAATGGGCTATTATAATAACTGGAGATAATACTGGGTATTATAATTCCACAATTTGTGTAATGTGTGAATACACTATTTCCCTTTATGCTGCGAGATCTTGGGTCATTGTAAGAGCTACCAAATTTGGCTTTTACAACGACCTGAGATCTTGCAGCATAAAAGGGGAATTGTGCATTCACACATTACAAAAAATTGCAGAATTAAAATACCCAGTATTATCTCCAGTTATTATAATAGCCCATTTTATAATGTGTGAAAGCAGCCTAAGACTGCTCAACACATGGTAGTGCACCGCTGCTCATGGGGCCGGTCTCCGTCTGCCCCAGCACAATGCCCACTGTGGGGCTCTGAGGGTTGGACAATGTCGCCAGCCGCTTACAGCCATGTTGTGGCCGGGGGCAGGATAGTGGGCAGGCTGAGGGAGGCTGGGTGTGGTAGAGTTGGGTGGCCATGCGTATGGCTGGTGCTTCTGCCTGCCCCAGGGCATGGCAAGACCTCTAACAGCTGCCCAGCTGGCTTCCCGGTGGGGAATGTCTGCCCTGGTCTCTACGCTGACCCCACAGTGTGGAAGCTGCGCTTGCTTGCCACAGGTCACATGGGGGATCAGGCCAGCCTAGCTCATATGGCTGCACCCAATGCCTAGTCAAAATTGGTTCTCTCATTATCCTAGTAGATGGCTGTGAAGAAATGTAAAGAATATACATTTATTTACTGTGCCAAAATCATCTCGACACTTTGAAATATCAACTGTAGCCCTTAAGAATAATTTAGAACTTAAATGGATCAAAGTTGTTATATATTTTGCACATTTGTCTGGTTTTATCTCTCAAATAAGGACTGGAGGGGGAGAAAGGAATCAGCATTTACAGTTAGTTAATACAGTATCATTTACTTGAGTTACAAAACAAAATTCCAGCACAAGATTTACCAGGCCTAATCCAAGAAAGCAGAGGGGAGTTTAGCACCCCAATATTACGGTGGTGGTGTTGGATTCTATGTTTGTAAAAATCTATTAATGGTATTTGATTTAATGTATTGGAATAATTGGCCCATGGCCGTAAATAAACTTGCTTACTATTAGGGTGGTGGTGTGGTTCGTTTTTTAAAAAGAGGTATATTTACAATGGTAGCATATCATAGTCAAGCTGAACTTTAATTGGAACTTGAGAACAAGCTTCTATTAAAAATTATGCTTTCACGCTCACATACAGTAGAGGAAGGCATACTGATGCAATAATTTAAAAAATCATTTGAGGGTGTTAAAAGCAAAGGAAGAAGCGCCACACTCTTATTCTCATGCCCCAGATGCCAAAAGGATAAGGTGTGATGTTTCCTAAGGAGACCCATAAAAAGGCCAGAAACCTGCAACCTGACATCATCACATTCAAACAAACACATTCTTATCCTCAGTGCAGCCATATAACTCTACAGACAAATGTGGGTTAAGTTTCCTAGCTACTCAAGCATGCAATTCTTAATAAGCAAAAATAAATTTAAAAAAATTAAAAGATTTGGATAGGCACTTGTGTTTTGGTTTTTTACCATCAAGCACTCTTTTACCTTCTGGCAAATGATGCAAGGAAAAGTTTTCTATTCATGTAAGAATATATAAATTGAATTATAAATGAAGTGAGACCACCTTTCCCCATAGCAAAAATCATCAAAGGAGTGGGTTCTGGGGAGAGAAAATCCCTACTGCAACGGTTCCCAGGCATACTGGTCTGTTGGAAGCAATGGTGCTGTCACTTACAAAAAAGTATGGAACTCTTTTCTGTGTTCCAAATCGTTACGAGAGTACAAAGTAGTGGTCTGTTATTGCAGCTATAACAGAGTACTGGAAATTAACCCCTATCCCCAAATATCAAACATTTTGCCAAAAAGAAAGGTTTTACACTGCCTGTGGAATATGCTCAGGCTCTGACAGACCTCTAGGAGAAGGGAGTTCCATAATACTGGGGCAGCAACTGAAAACACCTCTTGGCAGGCCCTTGTTGTACGAAGAAGATTGGCAAGCATTACTTGCAAGAGAGTGCTCCCAGTTGACTGCAGGGGCTGCAGTGGAGCAAGGTGGTCTTTCAGATATGTGGGGCCAAGGCTGTTTAGGGCATTAAAGGTCAAAAACATGTTCTCGACTCCACACAGACCAACTAATTAATAGTGAATAGTAGGGGTGGGCAGCTCAGGCTTGTATCAATATGAAGTGTCCAAATTTGGATGATTCTTAATAACAAGAATCAATACAAACTTCCTGGGGGGGATATGAGCCAAAGGTTTGTATCCCCTGGCAGAGGCCAGTGCCAAACCACCAGGGGATAAGAGGATCCAAGGAGTTTATGCGTGCCAAACTCATCCTGCCCCCAGTTCTGCCTCCCTTGGACTCCTGCCTGCCCAGCCCATCGCCTCCATCAGCCTACCCTATCCACCCAAGGGTAGGCTGGGGCAGGCAGTGGGTCAGGTGGGCAGGAGTTTGGAAAATGGTTGTGCAACTGCCATGGCAGCCATTTTTGTACATGTGTGGTGATTTTCTATGGTATTGTCTTCCTGGTCCCGCACCAGGTGCCACCAGTTCATAATCCAGAACCTACAGAAAAGTAAGTAACGCAACTACTCCCCTTCTCCCCATCCCTGTATAGTCCCTCTATCCCCAGCTCTGCCTCTGCTAGACCTCTGCCTGCCTGGCACTCACCTCCCTTGGACCATTGCCCACCCCATCCCACTGGGTGGGCGATGGGCCAGGTGAGCAGGGGTCCGGGGGAGGTGGGCACCAAGCAGAGGTCCAGAGGAGGCAGAACTGAGGGGCAGTAAAACAACTATCCCCCTCCCCCACCCCTGGGCGACCCCTCTGTTCCCTCCCCCGGACCCTTGCCCATCTGACCCATCAACTGCCCCAACCTACCACTACCACTATTATTGCTCGTAATCCATGCAATTTGATCCAAAATCCAAAGAAAAGCCGGTTCCATTCAGTTTAGAACCGGACCCAAACTTTCGTCCAAACTCTCATCCCTAGCAAATAGTATTAGTTCCTTTAAATACAGTCCATAGAATCTACACATAGTAAATGATGCAGCTTGAATATTACCAGTTGCCTCACTACACCGTATTATTGATCTGCTCTTCACTACAGGACTCTTCAACAATCCATTCCATTTAGAACAAAAAGGATGGATGTCAATTTTAAGCAACTACAGCAATCAGCAACTGAAAAAAATTCTATAAACCAAACCTCTTTAAAAAATAAACTATGTTCTCTGTGCTTCTCTGAAAATTAAACCTCTGTACATCGCTCTTTTATCCCAGTAAGAATGACCTTGTAAAAGAGCTTTTCTAGTTAAAGGCTATTCTATTTGATGGCAACACCCACAAAAGATACAGCAGTTTGACTTCCCACTGAAGCCCGCACAAATTTATACTTTTAATATGTCTCTGTAACTGCAGCCAACTGGAATTATGAATTGTTTAAAGAAAGGTTAAACCTCTGCTGTATTAACTAAACTAAAGTTGCAGTGAGTAAAATTTAGGACAGAGACTTCAGTGACTCAAAGTAATATATTTTCATCAGTATCATTCCACTTCTTATGCTTTCTCTCTCTTGCAACACTTCTGTATGTTTCCACAGGGTAAAGGAAGAAAAAGAGCATATCACAAAACAGCACACATTGGGTTGCGGGGGGTGAGGGGTTTAAGTCTTCTTATGTTATCAAAACTGGTCAACCCTCAGGAGAAAGGGAAAGCATATAATAATTCTAAGATATCCTTTCAGATGGCCCAATGGGGTTAGTAGCATCTAACTTCATAGGCCTAAAATTAAAAATCATGGTGAATGCTGTTTCCATTGGAAACAGGTCATTCGCCTTCATTCGGGCTACATGAAAACTCACCGACTTTTCCACTGTTTTAGCCATTTGTCATTATTTTTTGCAAGTTGAAAAAACTGCTACAGGGTCGATCTGAAGCCACATATGCACCCCACGTGCACGCCCGGGGGCACACAAAAGTGCTGGGGAAGTGCTGAAAATTGCTGTAAAAATGCCATAAAACTGTTATAAAAGTCCCAGGAAGTGAAAGGAAATGACAAAAAAATCACAGGTGCCAATATCGACAATGGGTATTTTCAGACGATACGCGGGCCGTTGGCCCCGTACCGGCACCAATGGCTTTGTTCCCCGCCGGGGTCACCCCGTAACGGCACAACAGACGTGCCGGGGGGATCCCNGGATTCCCCCTAACCACGCTTCGTTCGCTGCCGGGATGCGGGAGAACAAAGCGTGGTTAGGTTCACCGCGGGGGGTGGTTGACTGAGGTGAACATCTGGATGGAAGCAAACAGACGTTCACCTCCGTCCCCCCGTCTCCCCCTCCCTGCAGTTGACTGCGGTTGACTGAGGTGATTTCAGACAACGTAACGTCTGAAATCACCTGATGTCATTTCGTACAGGTGCTGTGTGTTCAGGGAATTGGGTTGCAGGGAGTTTAAGGAAGAAGGACATTGCTAACCATCACTAATGAGGAGACCTGGTAGATTACCTTAGGTTGATGCTTAGATCAAGTGGATTAACCTGACAGGGCATGAAATTTCAGATCAAACTCTGGGAGTAAAAAAAAAAAAAAAGAATTCAATCGCCAGACTTTATCCTGATATTAAACTGTTCTTGCCCTACAACACCCACCGTGAACCAGTCACCAGCCTCAGTTTTCTGGGCGCCAATGGTTCACAGATGCCTGCAAATTAAGTTTGGCCACCCTGGCTCAAGTATCCTTTTATTCACAGTTCTCCACCTTTATGCTTCTTATACATACAGTCCCATCACCATACAGCTATTCATATATAGGCAGTCTATTCTTAAGGCTTAGGGCTTCTTCTCGGTTCTAGCCCCCTCTCTGCTGGACAGGCACAATCTCTCCTGACTCCAGCCTTGAAGTAGGTTCCCCTTGGCTCTATTTCTCCCAGCAAGTACCTCAAAGTTAGAGTCCTCCCTGGCTTCTACACCTTACAGATGCTTTCAAGAAGCTCCTTTGCCTGAGGCAAATCTCTGCTTAGCTCCTGCCTCTGCCACAGTCGTCCCCACCACTGAGCTGTGGTTCATGCTTTAACCCCTGTGCTGGCTCCTTCCATGCCCAAGCCCAGCTGCATTACATCAGATGCTTCCCTCCATGTTGTGAAGCACTGGAAGCTCTGCTAGCATGACAACCCTGTTGGTGCTAACTTCCTTAAAGGGACAGTGTTTTTCTCCCTGCTACAAGGGCCTTCAGCTCTGATCAAATACATGGCACTCTACATATTGGCAGAGCATTTTTAGCATAATTTGAGTTGTCAGTAGCCCATCTGAAATGACTTGATGGTCATAGCCAGTTTCTTAATTAACTAGAAAAAACACTGCTACTGGCAGTTCTGATGTTCTTGTTAGCATTTTCAGGCAGAGAAGCCACAGTTTGTAGGGTTTGAAGAATGAACTTCTCTCTCAGCTCTCCCAATTTTTGGCTAAGCCAAATTAGTTAATGGGAAAATTTCAGAAAAATCTTTGTAATGTAATTGCCCACATATGATATACAAGATATCATAGGCCCTTTTTACATGAGTCACCGCTGCGTGGGGGGGTGCCAATGCACATGGGCACACACACACACCACACATCCCCACTCATGGAGCAACCTCTGTTTTCCCTGGTTGCTCTGTGAGTAGGGATGTATTGGAGTGGGGGGTGAGTGGGGATGCATGTTTCACGGGAACAAACATACACCCCCACTCACCAGCTACAGGATTTACACAAGATGGTAACACTCATGCCCATACAGTAGATCTCCGTGGGCATGAGTGGTAACATATCATCTAAAAAGGGCCATAGCCTTTCACCCACTGTCATAGGCCCTTTTTACATGGGCTGCAGCTAGATGGTGGGTAGGTATGCACGCCGCACGATGGCGCACCCCCACCCCCGATGCATCCCCACTCATGGGCCAGTCTCCGTTTTCCCCAGTTGCTCTGTGAGTAGGGATGCATGTTTCATTGGAGAACGAATCCGGCACCCCGGCCATCGGATTTACATGAGACGGTACCACTCATGCCCTCGCAGAGGATCTTGTGTAAAAAGGGCCTTCATTACTAATTGATATATTTGACATATTACTTATTATAATGACCACAAATCCTTTGGAAATTTCCTTTGTACAACTGCCTTGGCAAACTCACTCTTTTGCCTCTAATACAGAGTAGTAACTTCTGCGTAGAGGCATCCTCACTGCCTTCAATATGATTCAACAGCTAATTCAACACAAGGAAATAGAAGGTGAAAAAGAGTTGGCAGAAAAAAGAAAAGATCCTGAAAATTACAGTTTTATTCAGTGTGCTTCAGGCATGTGAAAGTTATTGAATGCAACTGTAAAACAATCTTCCAAATCTATATTGTACTCCCAAACAGAATTTGTTGTGTGTAGAAAGTAAAAAGAGAAAGATTGTTTCTTTACGTCATATATATTTCCAATTTAGGAGTAAAGTTGAAACGTAATTATTTCTCAATAGGTGTTTATTACAGCTTGCAAATGAATTAATCTATTCACCGGGTTTTCAGTGACAAAGGTTCTTGATACACAGATTAAACCTCTTTTCAGCCTTAATTCCTTCACCTGATACTCTCACCTCTCATCAAATTGAAAATAAGATCCATTCATTTGGAAAACCTATTAGATCCCTATTAATAGAACAATGACCTTCTACGGAAAATGTCTGCTACTCCCAACTCAACCTGATAATTTTGTTCACATACATCTACAGGAGAGAACTCTCTCAGTTAACTCTTCATTCGCCTTTTCATGATTATTCAATCACAGTAATTTAACACTTATGCATTGTTTCTTTATTTTGCTGTCATGTAGGTTTATAGACCCTTCATATAGAAATAGATATCCATATAAAGTAGATCGAACACATAACTAGTTAACTCCATTAGCATGTTTCCAACAGTGGCCATGTCCAGTTGTGTCAAGGAAAGGGTAAAAATCCATACAATAGGCAGTTGGAGAATAACTTATCCTTGTGGAAAGATACTGCTTAAACACCAGTTACCTTGAAGACATTTACTCCTTAGGAATCTCAATGAAGCCTACAGAGCTTCAATGAAATGGTTCCAGAGTAAATGAGTTATGGATGCTGGCCTATATAACAATACTGTTGATGCCTGTTCATATGCCTAATCAGTCTGCTTCCTGGCTCTGAACCACTTCTATTTTTGCTACATCTAAAATAGAGATCCAAAACTGAGGGAAGTGCTCAAAATGAAGGCATACCAATGCTTTATGTAATTACCATATTTGTATCACTGAGGTAAAGGCAGGACAAGAGCCCATCTGGTCTCTGACCAGGTTCTCTCTTCCTAACTGTATAGTAAAGCAGACTTTACACAGCCTCACCATGGATCCCATATGCTTTTTAAATGGGATTCACATATTCCATACAATGTTACTAAGTAGAATGAGTTTTGTATGAAGTCCATTAAATTCACCGTAAAATGGTGTATACATCTAAAGCAGGGTTCCAAACCCATCTCTCCCCCACAAATACTGTTGGCAAAACTGCTGAATTAACAAGGCAAATGCTAAACTTCCTATCTCTACCTTTTGGGATTTTTATTATCTTCCTACCCTTCAACCTTAAGTTGTTCAATTTTAAGTGTGTTTGCCATGTTGATCCTAGTTACAAGAGAGGGAAAATATATCTTTTTGTCCAGGTTGAGAAATAACTCTGTGAAGCCTGGAAGTTTGTTCACACTCACTAATTTTGAAGTTGGTTCAACAAAAGACCTCATCTTTTCAACTTTGTAAATTTTGACTACTTTTCCAAATAGCATCAGCTATTTTGAGCAAGGACCATTGTTTCATTTAGGGCCTATGCCAGCCTCTGCCAGTGAAGATTCTGGTGGAAAACTAAGCTTGAAAACAGAATGATCAACCGGAGGAGAGGAGGCAGTGGTGCAAACTGCACCAGCTATTGCTCCAGCAGGCTTCCTGGTTCTGTCCAGCATACTGTCAAGGTAGGCAGCATCATCAGTCAGCCAGGTTGTTATTTAGCACATTCACTGAGTTTCAGTTTTCTTCCACTAGATGACTATCGTGAAGAGCAACAGAATGAGTATCCGCCCTTCTCCAAAGGAACATTCCAGCATGGCCTCAGCTGCTGCTCACGACAATTTACACACATGCATACACATGTGCAAACACTATGTGCGAAGATGGGGGGGGGGGGTGGCAGAATAAAAACTAACTCTATCATCACCTGAGGTTTAATAGTTCAAGCAAAACATATAAGGAAAGCATATAACTAAACTCCTGCAAAGTATGTGGTTTTTTGGTAAAATCTGTAGACTGTTATCTATTCAAAAGGTGCACATATCCAAAACCTGAACTTGTTTGCATTCAAGTGTTCTAAATGAATGTATGCAACAATCTCCTAAACATAATGTCAATTGTTTATGATCATCAGTCTAATGATGTGATGCTTGTCACTCCAACACTAATAGGTGGTGATAGAAAATTCAGTTTTTTCTAAAACAGTGGAGCACAGCTAATGAAAGGTCACCATGGCTCATGACTGCCATTTGTGTAACGTTTTAATACAGCTTCAAAAATTGGGATGGATCTCATGAAAGACTTAAAACATCTTCTAAAATAGATGCCTAGCATTTCCCAGGAATTGGAAGACCCCAACATTTCAGCCAGTTTTCTACCACATAAATGTAATTGGTTGATTAGCAGGGCCTGAACAATGCCACAGCTTTTAGTTATTGAAATCTGTTAAAAATATGGATACACAAAGTCTACTGTGATGCCTAATTTAAACCAAAGAAGCCCTGTAAAATTATTGTAATACACACTCCTCCTTGAGTAATGTACTGCAAAATTACACAGAACTGGAGTTGGGCTGTTATGAGCAATTTAAAGTTAACCCATGCAAAACCAACTATGTTTATATGTCCCAGAAGCAAAAGCACTCCAATTATTAGACACACAGATCAATATTTCCTTAATGTCTCATTCCCCTTACAACTAAAAGTTGATTAAAATAAAAAACATGTTGAAAGCATTAATGTTTCTTAATCAGATGCCTAGTATTTAAACCCAAGGCCCAGCTGCCTCTCTCTTTCCTTGTTCTTTTTCTCTTTCAGTTTTTGAATCAGTGTACAGGTAGGGGGACACATCCATCTCAATCAGCATGCAATACCATCCACAGCGTTTGCCTGGAAAATGAAACTACCAGACTGGACAGCCATCTTTCACTACCAGTCAAATAAAGAAACTGTTTAATGATAATCTGGGCATGTGGCCAGCATACAATTGCAATTGTCCCCTTCTTTCACAGAATAAAAATGGAGGATAATTCAAACCATTTGTGAGAAAGATAAATCGGTCTAATATCTTGAAAACCTCCATCTTTCCAAAGGCCACACTGGGTGTTTTCACAAGAGGGGAGGCCTCCGGAGCCCATGGTCACTCCATGCCCCCCTTCCCCCCACACAACTGCCACACGCAGGCTCCAAATGGGACCACACCAAAACAGGCAAGCATTCCTCCCTACCACAGTCCCTTTTGCGCTCCACCACCACCACCATAGAGTTGCAGTCGCTCTTCAGGCACCCTAGGTACTGGCCACAACTCTAAGATGCTGAATGCACACATCAAAACAGACCGGGGGGGGAGGGGGCAAAGGGTGACTGTACTGGTGCCACATGCCACACACGTACACCCCAACACACAGGAGACAGGGCAGCATGTTGCCCAGAATGTGTTTCATGGCATCTCTGAATTTCCAGCAATGACGCCGTGTAAAGTAGCCCTGGAGAGAACATCTGGCATCCCCAGAATGCATGAACAGGTGAATTCGGGGGGAAAGTGGGGCACCATCGCATGGGTTAACACCCTCTATTTGAGTCATCCCCAGGGCTCCAATAACATCTAATCTGAAAGCGTGTGGAAAGGAAGAGTAGGAGAGGCCAGCTGTGGAGCACCCCTGAATTTACATCTTCTACCCTACGGTGCTTTAATGGCTTCCACCCCCTGAAACTAAGCAGAGAATTCTAGTTTGTGAACCAAACCAGGCATAGCTTGCACAGCTCAATCATAGGGTGATAATACACGTGTTGAGGGCCACTATGGCTCCCCTGGGCCTGGGACTCACAAGGACATCTATTTCCAGGCTGCCAGATGTGGGCAGCCCATGATTGGTCACCATGGCTGCCCCTAATGGCTGGAGTGGGGTGCTGGGTACAGGGCTGCCTGATGAGCTTTTGTTCCGTTCCCCCCACCTTAAAAGGACCAGGGTAGTGTTTTCCCATCAGCCCGATCAGGAACACATCACTTCCCTGCCCTGCCATGCCCTGCCCCTGCCAGGGCTGTCCCTCCTTCCCAGAGCATGCAGCCAGTGTGCCAGCTGCACGTTTATTGTCACCCGTAGTCTAACGCAACATGATTTGTCGCCCCTCCTAACTACTCCATTGTTTTAATTTCTTAATTTCCCCAATCAAGGTATTATGGCCTCAGCAATACAGAAGGAAAGCTAACTGCTTCCTCCTTTCCCTTGCAGCAGTGTAATGCTAACATTAATGATGATAATGAACTGCACAACTTGAGATCAGCTTCACTATCAGGGCTTTTATTTTTCTTCCTGAGGATTTTCATGTGTTTTTCGTCTCTTTATCAAGGCTAAATTTTAGAGCAGCACTACGTACTCAGATAATATGGCAACAATAGAATACAGTGCTCTTCACCCACCTCACCAGAAAGCTCTGTTTGAAATAAAACATCTTGATATGAAGGGCATGATGGGGAACACCCTGTAAACAATCACAATTTCCCTTAATCTCGCTTCCTCATTTCTACATAAAGGGGAGAGAGCACTTTAAAATTATCTATAATACTACCAGCTTCTCACTCTCTAAAGGTTGTCTAATTAATGTAGCAATTACAGCCTTGATCCTGATACAATGCAGACCAATAGCAAAGCATCCAGGGACCAGAGACTTTGCAAGATCAGGCTTTGAGTTTCTAATGAATAGTATCACAATGCTAGCAAAGCCTAGCTAAAAATAAATCACCAAAAGAATAATAAATTAAGACATCGAAATTGCAACCAACTTCCCTGCCCTTGCAATAATGGCATTTATAAAAATAATATATGGTTCTGCATAATTTACATTCAGGGGAAAGCCTCCACAGATATTTTATATCAATCCTAAAAGGGTTTTTTGATTAACTGGTTGTGTTGTAAATGTTTCTGTAAAAAGAGTTCCATAGAAAGAGAATACAAATTCCAACCCATTAAAGTTTCCATTTGAACTTGAAGCCTCTGCATTTATTTTCATTCTGCTTATTCTTTAGCACTTTCTTCTAAATACATTTCCTGACTCCAATTGTGACAGAGCTATGCCTAGGCAACAGTATTATATTGTACAAAGACTTAAAAATAATAATAATAATTTAAATCCAGCCAACAACATGGGTAAAGATATAACAAACAGGGTTAGGATGAAGGCTTTAATTCAAATCAGTAGGTGTTTTCTACAGACTTTAATGGGATCAGGACCCAAAATATGTGTCAAGCACTGTATCGGTGTTCCCAGTAACTTGTCTAGGCTTTGTGGCCCATCTTTGGCCAAATTTTTGCGAGTTTACAATTGAATGAGAGCTGCTAAAATGCCTAATTCTGGAACCTTTCCCATTACTGCGAGACATGGAGCACATTCTTTTACATTGTGATGACTTTGGGTTAGGGATTTGGGACCCCTTCCAGAGTCTGGTTCTATGTGTGCATGACACCATCACTGGCTGTTTTCAAAGGTGATGGCAGCTGACTTTAGTGCACTTTAGCAAGCTTTACATTTCAGGTCACCATCATGTAAGTTTGTACCTGTCAGATGTTAGCATGGGAAGAATCCCAACCATGGTGGCAGCTAGCTTGGACTGTGGCTGCTTTCAGACCTTCTCCTCCGCCCTGTGCATATTCTGGCTACAGGAGGGAAAGCACAGCCAGAATATGCATGAGGATCGGCCGGTCTGAAAGCCCCCGCGCGGCTTTGCTGGCAAACATGCGCACGGATGCAGAGCAGGAAATGCAGCTCTGCATCCCTGCGCATGTCTGCTGGCAAAGCCAAGCGTGGGGGATTTCAGGCCAGCGATCCCCACGCATATCCTGGTTGCACATTCCCTCCCGCAGCCAGAATATGCGCGGGGGGGGGGGAGAGGTCTGAAAGCGGCTTGTAATTCAGGGAAGTCCCCGAGTCATAGCCTGGGTTAGCCGCCACCACACTCATGATCCTGTTGCCTGACTGGAAGTAAAGTGGGCTTTCACATTTGAAAGCCCACTTTCCTCACCCCAGTCGGGAGTGTCCGGGGGGCTGGGCACCATGTCAGCCATCATTGGCAGCCATCGCTGCCTGTCAGGGAAGGGTGTAGGCCACTGGGGACAGCATAGGGGTGGGGTCAGGTGGATGCACATCCACCCAGCTCCCCACCCTCCCCAGTCACCAGGACCCCATCATGTTAGTTCAGGAGCCTGGTCAGATCCCAGCCGCAGTGGTCGCCCCACTCTGGAGGTGGTAAGTCCATGGCGGTGCTTCAGCACCATCACGTATAAAAACACCCTCTGTCACCTCTTTCAATCCCTTCATTGTTATAACAAGCCCTGCTTACATCAGTCCCCTGTTTATAGCAATCCCAACTCCAAGAAGCATTTCTTTCCAATTAGAATAGCCCCAATATAATGAACATTCTGGCATGATGACCCCAATATAACAACCCCCAACAGGGCATACCAGGTGCTCAGCCTGCACTGGTGATCAGGATTATTTTTTTTATCATTTTGATAGCACACTCAATGTTTAAAGTGCTTTACAATCCTTATCTGGTTTGCAGTCACCTATATTGAGAGAGTTGTAAAGCCCTTTCTACACTGAAGTCTCCATTCATGATTTTTAAAAAAAATATCCTGTTAATCACTGCAAGAAGTGCATGCTAAACACCTAGCGGGTCCTTGTGGGTTTTCTTAAATCAGGGTTCTTTTGCTAGTGTTCATTATACTGAGGTTATTTTAAGTGGAAAGAAATTATTGTTGATGTTTGGATTGCTACAAAACCAGGTTCATTATAAGCAGGGTTTGTTATAATGAACTGTAACTGTATACAAATCAGCAGAATTTCATCCTAGAGACAGGGGGTGGATCCCAGGGAGGTTCTAGTCCTCTCTTAGGAAAATTGTGGTTGCACCCGTCCGTGCAATTAGACTCTGGAAACACCCTCAGCTGGAGTGGCAACTGAGTACTGGACAGTAACATTGGCACCACCTACCTCCTAGCCCTGCACTCCTACAATTTGCTGCCCCAACTCTTTTGATGGTGGCTGGCTTCTCATTCTCCAGCCTCCTGCTACACACACACTTGTAGGTGGCTGGAGTGGACCCCCCCCCATTATGACTTAGCATAAGACCCCCCAGAGAAGGCAGGACCACACAGCATGCAAACTGGAAAACAGAAGGCAGAACCTTCCACAGTGGCGGTGTGCCCCCTAGGGTTTCTGGGGCAATGCTCCTCCTGGCCCCAGGACTCCCCCGATCTCACGCTGCAAAATTTGAATCCTACCTAAGGCTGACCGGCAATCTGTTGTTGTTTTTTTAAAATCACCACCTGGCTAAATCCAGAAGGTTACTACTTTCTAAAGAAGGTTCATTGAGTTATCTCCGAACATTCTCACGACTGGGTTGTGTGCGCACGCAGTGCAACCAACCCAGTTGTGAGAATGAGAGGAGCCTCTCAAAGAAGAACCACAGCTGGTTCTTCTTTGAGAGACTTCTCTCATGAACCACCAGAGGAAGCCTGTCCCGAGAAACTGGTGGAGGCGGAGTTCGCCTCCGAGTCGGGGGGAGG
Source organism: Sphenodon punctatus (assembly GCA_003113815.1). NCBI lineage: Eukaryota > Metazoa > Chordata > Lepidosauria > Sphenodontia > Sphenodontidae > Sphenodon > Sphenodon punctatus. The sequence goes on along the minus strand of QEPC01014420.1, from coordinate 2,976,694 downwards.
GGCATACAGTATGGAGGCACAGTATGCTTGGACAGGCAACAAGGCTCAAAAATGTGAAGAACGTGCGTTGGGCGGCTTGGAGGACAGTCCAGCACGTCTTCACAAACAGAAATGCGTTGCCAGGATCACTTGGGGCACTATCTCATTGAGGTCTGTGGAGAGGGAATCGGCACCATTTATAATGTAAATTGGGCGGTAGCCCTCGGAGTCCTGTAGGGAAGGGGCAGGGTAAGCAATGGATGTGTGTGTGTGTGTGTGTGTGCTACTGGCTAGGGGAACAGCAATTGAGGAGGGGAGGGAGGGAGGGGAGTGCTTTGTGTGGTTTTTTAAAAAAACCAAAAAAAACCAGCACCGCAGCAGTGAGTCTGACTCATTGGTGTGGGCTTTGTCTCTCACTTGGTGAGGAGGAGGAGGGGAGCAGTGCATAAAAGATGACTCGCAGGTGCCATTTTATCTTCCTTTGAGAAGTTGAGAGAGATTGTGGGGTGTGTGTGTCCATCATCAAGCCTAGGATCCTGTTCTCCTCCAACAGTGGGGAGGTGACGCCTGCTGAGGGTGAGTACATTGGGGACCCATCTGGGGTTTGGCCTTGGCTTTTTTAGGGGGCCCTGGGGACTTGTCTTGGGGGGGAGGAGAGCCCAGGAAGAGGGGGGTTATAACAAATATAATAATAATTATAGGATGATTTCACATATGGATACATACAGATTGGTTTTGACCTTTATATCCTGTTAATCACTGCATGAAGTGCATGCTAAACACCTAGCAGGTCCTTGTGGGTTTTCTTAAATCAGGGTTCTTTTGCTAGTGTTCATTATATTGAGGTTATTTTAAGTGAAAAGAAATTATTGTTGTATATAGTATATTTTTAGTAAAGAACCAAACTGTATGTTTTTTAGGGATGTGCGAACACAGTTCGGAAGTTTGGAGTTCGGATTGAACTCAACTAGTTTGGTCGACCAAACCAAACTTCCGAATTGAATTCAATTTTCGAACCGAACCAAATTTCCGAACTCGGTTCTGTTCACCCCTCTCTATTAGATAATATTCCATTTAGTTCAATGGGGTTTGAATTTGCAAACTCTGCTTGGAAGTTTGGAGTTCGGACCGAACTTGAATAGTTCGGTCAAACGAACCGAACTTCCGAACTGACTCGATTTTCAAACCGATCCGAATTTCCGAACTTGGTTCTGTTCACCTATTTTTAGTATTTTTAGGATATTTTAAATTAAATTTTAAATTGTGACCAACTATGGTTTAATTATGAATTGTTGATTGTGTGTGTTGTGCCGCCCTGAGCTGCTCTGTGAACTGAAAGGGTGCAGGATAAAAGTGAAATAAATAAATATGATTGTGCTGCCAGCTGCTTCAAGACATTAATTCTAATTTTTGATTTGAGCAAAGTTGAACTTGCCGCTGTGTGGTGTACTCTAACTTGTTGGAATAGACCAAAAATTTTTCAAATGAAGAATGTACGTAGTAGCAGCTCTGATACCACTGACATTGCAACAGAACTGTGTGTAGCATGTTTTGGGGGACAGGTAGAACTCCACACTGATGTTTTTGTGATGTGCAGTGCTAAGGACTTCATATAATACTGTTGGGTCAATTGTTTAAGATTATAATATCTGGTTTCTGGTTTGTTTTGCTTGCTCTGTGATTGCAGCCCCACTGTTTGGTGGCAATGCAGCCCTGAAACTGGCCAAACTTTTAAAAAGGCATGTTTGTTTGGATGGGCACTTGGTTGCTGGGGATACAGTGTAGCTACTGGGGATGCTGGTCTGGATTGGCCTGGTGTGCTTGAAACTGGCCAGACTTTTTTTAAAAGGCCTGTTTTCTTGGACAGACATCTGGCTGCTAGGGATGCTGGTCTGGATGGGCCTGGTTTGCTTGCAGTGCTGCCCTGCAACCGGCCACATTTTTTAAAAAGGCATGTGTGCTTGGACAGGCGTTTGGCTGCCAGGGATAGGGTGTAGCTACTAGGGATGTTGGTCTCGGTGGGCCTGGTTCCCTTGCAATGTAGCCCTGAAACTGGCCAAACCTTTTTGAAAAGTCCTGTTTGCTTGGACAGGCATTTGGCTCTCGGGGATAGGGTCTAGCTACTAGGGATGCTGGTCTGGATGTGTCTGGTTTGGTAGCAATGCAGCCCTGAAACTGGCCACATTTTTAAAAAGGGCCTGTGTGCTTGGACAGGCGTTCGGTGGTGTAGCTACTAAGGATGCTGGCCTGGAGGAACCTGGTTTGGTAGCAATGCAGCCCCGAAATGGGCCACATTTTTTAAAAGGGCCTGTGTGCTTGGACAGGCATTTTGGTGGTGTAGCTACTAGGGATGCTGGTCTGGAGGGGCCTGGTTTGCTTGCAATTCAGGCCTGCAACTGCTCTCCTTGTGAACATAGGAGAAAGTAGGTTGGAGCACGGCAGAAGAGAAGGCTGCAGACAACAAGGAAACCCTTTTCCCCTGTTCCCCACTGAACCCATCTCTTCCCCCTTCCTCTTCTTGTGCTCCAGAACCAAACNACACGGTGACCACAGGTGGGTATTCACCGTGGTTCACCGTGTTCACGTAACGTCTGAAATCACCCAATGGCAGAAGCATGGAATCACACTGGACACTAACAAAGCACACTTGCAAGCACTCCCAAAAAGTTGGTATTTCCCTGCAAAACAGGAACACTTGCTCTCGTCTCAATCCTAATTCTGAATGCTCTAGTTCAAATCCTGGTTTAAATGAAAATATTATGCAAGTCAAAATGTAATTTCTACACATTCATTTTTCATAATGATAGGAACTCAAACAAATACAAGATCTTTCAAGTTAGCTGAGGTCAAACCAACACCATTACATGAACTTTTGTTAGTTCTTCCTGGTTAGCTCTTTCAGGGTTAAGTCATTCTTGCTGTTCTGGAATGATTCCATGACTTTTAAAGAGAGTTCTCTCAGAGTCACTGGCAAACAGAGAACGATTGGCGTATTGGTCCCAAATATAAAAACTACTATAAGAAGTTCAGATGATTTAAATGTTTTCCTTTCTTTGTATTTAAATATTTTGGATTGATAATGAATCAATGTAGTCTAGTGGAAATGTTGGATGTTGACATGGGAGACCAAGAGTCAAACCCCATTAGCCATGAACTTGCTCGGTGACCTTGGGTAAGTCACTGTTTATCAGCCTTAGTTTCTTCTAGGAATAATAGTGTCCTATCTCAAAGGGATGTGTGGTCCAAAAGTTTGCATATTCTCGTCAAAAGAAGTTTATTTATTTAGATTTCTTATCTGACCCTTGTTCCAATAAAAAATATCAATTAAACTGGTAAAGTGACCTTGCATATGCAGATAATGCAGTAGCCAAGAAAGGACATTTTCACAGCAAAAATAAAACTGCATCCGTGTAAAATTACTGATTATTAGAAAGCAAAACTCCTTGTTATGATTAAGCTATCAAACTAACTGTCAAACAAATTAGAATTGTCTTTATGACCATGAAATACACCCCCTTTAACATTGCCTGATTACATTTTTAAAACTATTTCACTATTAAAAAGTCTTGTCATTATTCACAATGCCTAATGGGGAATAAATAAGTTGAATGCGGCATTTGAGGCAGTTATTTCATATTTGATATTCATCTTGGGGAAATAAGTTAGTGTAATGACTTGGAAGTTACAGGCCCTTTTTACACGGGACGCAGCTGCGTGGGTGTGGGTGTGTGTGCCAGTACACTCGGACTCACCCCTATGCATCCCCACGTGTAAAGCAACCTCCATTTTCCCCAGTTGCTCCGTGCGTTGGGATGCGTGTTTTGCAGGAGTGTGCATTCACCCCCACTCACCGGCCACAGGATTTACATGAGACGGTACCACTCATGCCCACACAGATCCGCTGAGTGGGAATAAGTGGTACTGTCTTGTGTAAAAAGGGTCACTGTTTGCAGTGAAATTCTGTGTTACTAACTAAAAAGTGATCATACCTGTGAAGGTTTGAGCATTGAGATCTGTTCCTTTTCAGTATACTAAGTAAACAGAGTGGCACAGTACGGCTCTCTACAGCTAGGTATATGGTAATGAAGGCATGTGACAGAGTGACAAAGACGCTAGTCCTACCTTTTAAAAAGACCTCTCTAAAATGTTTTAAATGCAATAAGGACATTGGAACTTATTTGACATTTGCTGCATAAAAACCAAAGGGCTGATGTTCATTTGTATGTTTTTCATAGGGCTGTACCGAATAGTACTTCCAAATATTTGGGTCGAATACCAAAATTCCGAATAGTTGGCCCAAATATTCGGCAGCTGTTCGGCGAAGTTTCTAAAGTATCGGAATTCAAATTTGGAATTCCAGAATTCAGAAAACGTTGGGAGACTTTGGAAAGTTGCTGCAAAGTTCTTGAACCCACAGCCAAAGCACTACCCAGAAAAGCAGGCTTGCAAGAGTGGGACAATTGCTCCAGAAGACAACCCCCCAGAAGTGCAACTGCGTGCAGAAATAAAAAAACCAACCCAACAGTAGTGTACCCACAGCATGGTCCACCATCAGCAGTGAGTGGTGCACTCACTGCTGATGGTGGACCATGCTGTGGGTACACACTTTATCATTATGCCAACCAAGCAGTACACACAAATTCAGGCTAGTAAATGTAATTCGCTCAAAAAGAATATAACAACCCCCGCAAAACAGTCTGCAACTGCATGGAGAAATAAATCACACCAAAACAAAGCCACAAGCACAGGCCCCAGCAGCAGTCACAAAATTAAGAAACCAGGCATTCATACCCCTCCCCCTCCAAGGGCACTCTCTTCCTTGGCATGGAATTGTGGCAATGGCAACTTGAACAGACCAAGCAAACTTGGGAAGTGGAGTCAGGCAGAGAGATCCCTCCCTCCTCATGGTGCTAAGTGCCAACCAAGCAGCAGGCAGCAATGTGGCCTGACACCCTATTAATTATTATTATATTATTATTATTATTATTTTATTTTTAAACTGCATGGCATGGTAAAGGGTAACGTAACCCCCATCCCCCAGCATTGGCCCTATGGGCAAGACAGGTCAAACCATACCAGGACAGGACAGGAAAAGACATGTCACCCCAATCCCCACTCCAGAAGATTACATACAGATCCAGCAGCACTGTAGCATGCAGGGCAGTCATATTCACCAAAGAGAATGGACAAAATGGCTGCAGTACGGAAAGTCGTATTTTTTGCCCTGACAGCCATTTTGAACTTCAGAATTCAGCGTTTCCAACCGAATACATTAAGATTCAGTGAATTCTGAAGTTTTCCAAAGACTTCGTTTCAACCCTAGCTTTTTTGTTTCTTGGTACTGACGAGTGTACGGAATCTATGGTCCAATTCGTTTGTTTTGGGTTGTTTTTTTTTAACCATCCCTTTCCTTTTATGTTACATAATTTTAATATATTTTATTATAACTTATTTAAATTAGCGAGGGACTTTAATAATCAGAAGAAAATTATGTCCACAAGTGACTGTTGACTGCATACATACTGCCTGCTTTGGTATGTGGTAGTCTTATAATAAGTATTAGATAAACAAAAAACCTATGGTTTTACAAACTTAGTTAAGGCAGATTCATACCAAGCAAACTTTAACAAACCTAGAAATTGTGTTTTAAGGCTCTGCCTTAACTTCCACACCACGTAAGCAGTAAAGATGTTGAATGACTTCGCATACTGTGCTCGCTTACAACTTAGGTTCCATGCACCCACACTTTGCCTTGGTCTTTCAGCTCCAATCCTCTTCCTTTGCAGGTTGGGGGCAACACTAAAGCTGAGAAGAATGCTATGTAAGTGTTTAATAAGAATTTGGGTACACGTTGACATGTATGGAAAGAATGGAGGAAACATTCATCCTAATTTGGAATTAAATTGATCTCATTAAGTGTTTCTGAAATAATACAATGGAGATGCATCTTTGGGAGTGGGTGGGGGGGAGATGATGTGGAATAACAAAGGCAGCAGGGAGTCACGGTGGAATGACAGGGAGGAGGATATAAGGATGAAGTACAGGAGAAAAGCACTTGGTGGAATAATAGGAGGAATGACATAGGAAATTAGTAGAATCTTGAGATTGTTGGTGATGTAAATAATTGGGAGGAGTAAAAGACTATGGGAAACACTACCATGGTTCTTTTAAGCACCATAGGTACGTCCTTGTTTTTCTACTCTGTATTGCCCCGTGTTTTTCAACTCATCTTCTGGGTGGTGTTGGGTTTTTTGTTGAGGGGGGGTTTTGTCATCTCACACAATGTGTTGCATTCTGCGGGTGTATGAAGCCTAAGTTGTAAGCGAGCACAGTATGCGAAGCCATACAACATGTTTACTGCTTACATGGTGTGGAAGTTAAGGCGGGAGCCTTAACACACAATTTCTAGGTTTGTTAAAGTTTGCTTGGTATGAATCTGCCTTAACTAAGTTTGTAAAAC
>QEPC01014420.1:2950737-2967207 GCA_003113815.1 Sphenodon punctatus | reverse complement strand
GGGTGGAAGGGGGGACACCCCCCACCCACCCTGCCCAGCCTGGATTTAAACAACAAATTTTTTTTCCCCTAAGTCCCCTAGTGCGGGCTCCGGGCCGCCACCGGCGACCCAGAGCCTGCACCAGCACTGCAACAGCAGGTAAGTGTACCGGTACTTAACTGATCCCTGGGGTGGGGGGTAGTTTAACACCCACCCCACCTCAGGGATCACCCTACCTCCCCAATGCCATTGCCTACCTTGAGCTCCGGGCGGCGGCGGCGCTCTGGCAGCTTCAGCGCTGGCTGTGGCTGCCGGCTTCAGCACACTACTAGGCCTTCTGGGGAACTTCTGGGTTCCCCGGAAGATAGTAGCTTGCTGAAGCCAGCAGCAGGCACAGCCAGCGCTGAAGCCGCCGGAGCGCCGCCGCCGCCGCCCGGAGCTCAAGGTAGGCAATGGCATTGGGGAGGTAGGGTGATCCCTGGGGTGGGGGTGTTAAACCACCCCCCCACCCCAGGGATCAGTTAAGTACCGGTACACTTACCTGCTGCTGCAGTGCTGCTGCAGGCTCTGGGTCGCCGGCGGCGGCCCGGAGCCCGCACTAGGGGACTTAGGGGAAATTTTTGTTGTTGTTTAAATCAAGGCTGGGCAGGGTGGGTGGGGGGTGTGCCCCTTTCCACCCACACAGTCTGGGAGGGGGGAGGTTTCTGTTTTTTAATTTTTTCCATTGATTTCAATGGGGATAGTTCCCCATTGACATCAATGGAAAAGATCCAGTACCGGTAACCGGTATTAATCCGGTAAGCCAGTTTTTTTAAATCCGGGAACCGGTAAAACTGGTACCCGGTATTTGCCCTCATGTCCCACCCCTAATATATATTACTACATTAATACAGAATATATTGATTTCTCAGTGCTTGGTGGTTTTACTCATGTAACACTAATTTAAGGAAGGGACCAGGCACCAGGGGGCACTGCCCCTTCTGGCTCCCCACACCCTGAAAAGTGTGTTGTTACCTCGTCTTCTGGCTGGTCACCATGACCAGTCCTTCCGAATTGTCCCCGGTTCTGGCCACACGTTCAGTGGACTGGCACAGCTGTTCCAAGCTGCTCCAGTGCTCCAAACGTCCAGTTTTGAGCACGCTGCAAAACTGCGCATGCACAAGCTTGCTCCTTTGCTCTGCGCATGCAAAAACTCTGCAAAGCACCGCTCTGGAGCAGGTGTCACTTTGACCAGATCAGGACTTGGTGGGGAGGCGGGAGACTCTGAGGAGAGCCAAGAGGTAGGAGGAGCAATTGCCAAACAATGAGACCCATAAGGGTCAAGAAAGTTGGTAGAACGCACTTTGGTTGGCTGGGAGCCCCGTCCACTGCATGCGTTAGGGAAAGATCTACGCATTGCCAGAATCACTTGGGGGAGTATTTCATTGAGCCCTATGGAGAGGCAAACCAGCAGCAATATTAAGACTTTAAAAACCACAACTACTTCTGCTACTAGTAGCAGAAGTAGTTGTGGTTTACTACTGCTTCTGATGCTTACTAAATTCTGCCTTAACTTTTCAATAATTTCCATTAGGAAAATGCACCAGTGGTTTCCAAGTGCTAAAAATATCCTAAGTTCACACTAGTAGTAATATCGCTACAATAACCTTTAATAAAGTAAAAGCTATTGCAGAGATACTACTACTAATGTGAACTTAGGGGTTTTTTTCTCACTTGGAAACCACTATTACATTTTCCTAATTAATGGAAAAGAGTGACAAACAAAATGTTCCCTCCCTGACTCACTTCATGATGTTACATTAGTGTTGTATCCCATATCTTCTCTTTGACAAATGGTGCCTTGCTTGCTTTGTCCCTGCAGTAATAAGTAAAAGATGTGTCTTGTGTCTAATGTATGGCACCTCTGGCTCATAGAGGGTTGGTTGGTGCCAAATATTGAGCTGCTGACCTCTCAGAACATCAAGTAGATGTTCTAAGGTCAGCAGCTCAATATTTGGTCTCTAGCCTGGCATGATCAATGATTGCAAGGGATGTACTGCTGGTTTCTCTCCAATCCCAAGCCCCAAGCATGTGCAAAAAAGGCAGTGGCCGTTTTGTGGAGCCCACACTGGCCATGTCTAAATAATCTTGGTTTAAGTCAGTGGTGGTGGTCCCTTTCTTTGCTGTTTTTCAGCCTAAGCTATCTGCTTTCTCTGTGTTGGGTGGGGAGACCTAGGGGCTTTGATGGAAAAGGTTTCCAATCCTTGCTGGAATATTCTTTGCATTTTAAAATGGCCCTGCCCTTTGAAGTTTGGTCATGGGATGTTGCAGGCTTGTCTGTGAGAAGGCCATGCCACATGTTGGTTAACTAATTACTAGTCCTTGCAGGAATGCTCATTGTAGCAGCTCAGACACCTTTTACATTGCAACAGAACGGTGAGTAGCATGTTTTCATGATGTACAGTGCTAATGACTTAATACTGTTGGGTCAATGGCTTAAGATCTGTTTTCTGGTTTGTTTTGCTTGTTCTGTGATTGCATCATGCATTGCTGCTTTCTTTCTCCTCTCAAGCATGAGTAGAGAGGCCATTCTGTAAATTTGTGGGTACACTGGTCATGGCTACTCTTGTTTTAAATGGTTCCTTTGCTGTTTCACTGCTGCCCTCTGTTAGAAAGTAGGTTCTTGCCTCTCTGCTTGTTACTGTGTGCTTTTGAACATCTTGCCTGGGGTTTTGTGGAGAAACAGAAATGCATTGTTTAAATATGGTATAATCAACCCCACGTGTTTGGTTGCTATACAGGTCTGCAGCTGGCCAAACTTTTTTAAAAGTGTCTGTGTGTTTGAACAGGCATTTGGCTGCTGGGGATATGGTGTAGCTACTAGGGATGCAGGTCTGGATGGGGCTGGTTTGCTTGCAATGCAGGCCCGCAACAGGCCAAACTTTTTTTTAAAGGCCTGTGTGTTTGGACAGGCATTTGGCTGCCGGGGATACAGTGTATCTACTAGGGGTGCTTGGAATGTAGGCGCACAACAGGACAAACTTTTTTAAAAGGGCCTGTGTGTTTGGACGGGCATTTGGCTAATGGGGGTACGGTGTAGCTACTAGGGATGCTGATCTGGAAGGGGCGTATTTGCTTGCAGTGCAGGCCCACAACTAGCCAAACTTTTTTCCAAACTTTTTTTAAAAGGCCTGTGTGTTTGGACAGGCATTTAGCTGCCAGGGATATGGGATAGCTACTAGGGATGCTGGTCTGGATGGGGCTGGTTTGCTTGCAATGTAGGTCCACAACAGGCCAAACCTTTTAAAAGGCCTATTTCTTTGGACGGGCATTTGGCTGCTGGGGATACGGTGTAGCTACTAGGGATGCTCATCTGGATAGGGTGGTTTGCTTGCAATGCAGGCCTGCAACAGACCATACTTTTTAAAAAGGCCTGTTTGTTTGGACAGGCGTTTGACTGCCAGGAAAACAGTGAAGGTACTAGGGATGCTAGGTAGGAGCATGGCAGAAGAGAAGGCTGCAGACAAAAAGGAAACCCCTTTCCCCTGTCCCCCACTGAACCCATCTCTTCCCCTTCCTCTTCTCATGCACCAAAACCAAACGCTTTCCCTCCTACTTCTCCTCTGTCCTGTCCTTCTCTTCCATTTCATTCTCTTCTGATTCAGCTTGTCACAGGACAGGGAGCTAACTCACTCCTTCCAGTTCTCCAAGCCAGAAGGAAGGCCACCTTCAGAAGACTACGGGTGGCCAAGGATGCCATGAAAATTGAGGATTAGAGGGTTCAGGATAATGGTAGGTGATGGGAGCATGATCTATTTTTTCAACCTGATATGGTCAATTTGGACCCAGTTGGAAAGAAAGAGTGGACGGGACCGCAGTAAGAGGGATCTCTATCCCCCAATGGCAGTGCTTCACGTAGTAGCAAGGAGTTCCCAGCATTAACTAATGTAATGTCCATCCAATGTTAACCCTGGGAACTCCTTGCTGCTGGGTTAAGCCATGCCACTGGCCTACCGTTGTTCCAGCTCCACCTACCATTGCCCCGGCTCTGCCCGTAGGCCCTAGGCTAGTCAATATCATGTCAGTTACACAGCACCTCGCTTCCTAGCTCAGCTCAGCTCCTCTCCCCTCTCCTCTCCGGGAGCCTAACTCCCGGGAAGCAGGGCGTTGTGTAACTGACATGATACTGACTAGCCTAGTCAGTTACATCAGTTACACAGCACCTTGCTTCCCTGGCTCTGGCTCTGCTCCTCTCCCCTCTCTGGGAGGCAGGGAAACGGGGCGCCGTGTAGTGAAAATGCTGCTTCCTAAATGCAGTCAATTTCAAAATGCGCTTAAATAAACCAAATGTGAATAGTGCATGGGTTTATTTAAGCGCATTTTGAAACTGACTGCATTTAGGAAAAGTAGCATTTTAATGTATGTGGGAATGAGCTCTAAGGAAGCATACAGAAACTATATAAGAATGGGTGTTTTTAGACGGACCTGGGGGTGGCCACACTGGGTCTGCTTCAGGGGCCACCCCTGGGTCTGCTATAGCTGTGGCAGGTTTACAGACGTGGCTGCTACCCGCAGACTACAACCCATCCGTGTGGCGCCCCTTTCATGCACCAGAGCGCTGCAGGCAGATCATCAGCCACTCTAGCCTGCTGCCCGCAGTTCTATGGCTGTTACCAGGGCAACCCCCAACCTGAAGCGGAGCTGCAGTAGCCCAACTGCGAGTAGACAGACCACTGCTCTACCCCCAGCCAGTGCTCCAGGTTTGGGTAGCCCCCTCCACTTGCAGTGCTCTGGGATGCTCCAAAGCACCACAAGAGGAGCTGACCCAGAGGAGAGAGTGTCTGCTCCGCTCCTGCTCCACCTCACCCCAGGATGGCCCAACTTTACATGAATGGGCCACCAGGGATGGGGTGGATCAGAACAGGTGTCCATCTAAAAACACCTAATCCTGAACTGACAGTCAGAGGAGTTCAATGGTCTAAATATTTTTATTTTTCAAATACAGTGTTTTTGTATCTATGATTAATTTGAGTAATGAATGTATTACTACCTTTGTATCCCCGAGAAGTATAATGTCAGAGTAAAAACTACAGTTATAAAATAATGGATTATTTTATATGTTGAGAAATGATAGTTTAACAATCCTTTAGCAGAATTAAATTTTCACATAGGAAGACAAAATAAGAAAATATATAGTCCCTCTGTGATAAACACCAAGAAGCTGGAAGCATGACTGAGGTCAGCACAGTGTCAAGATACAAATTAAGTATTACACTTCCAAACAACAAAGCTCTGCTACAATGGAAACTGCAGAGCTAGATGGTTTTGTTTAACAATGAGTTCAGTACAAAGACTCCCTCTGTGGTGAGAGGGACACTAATTGAACAAATTTACTAAGCAAATAATTTAATTGTCATGAAACTCATTCCAGGAAGGCCCAGATTCCTTCTAGAGGAATAATTAAGACACTATCATTCATAATTTCTCTAAAATACCCATTGTGTCCTGAAATATTAAAAGCCAAGAAAACATTTTTAGTAACTGGGATGTTCTTTTTTTCTTATTGATGTTAGAAAGTCAATTTAGCTATTCCACATTTAAACACAGTCTTTTAGAGAATACTCTTGGAGAACAAGGATAAATCATTAACGTTATGCACTGTAAACTGCTAGTAAGTATATGTACAAGACTAAAATTGGGGTTTAACAAATTTCTCATTGCAAATATTTTAGTGATGTACAAGGAATGGCAAAAGTAACGTTAGTACGATTAACAGCACTCACATAGCTCCTTGCTGCAAGGGACCAGTCCTCAAAGTACTTTCAGTCAGGAATTTCTAGTCTTTAATGCCGAAAAGTCCACAACTGTATCAAGAGTAATTTCCTTTGATCTGAAAGCTCTTCTGCCAATGGTCATTTCATATAGAATGGTAAACGAGCTGCGTATTGTTTTCATTTTCAGATGCTGTTGAAGTGCATGTTTCTGGCCATAACAAGATCCAGACGGGTCAGCCCTAGTATTCACAGGACTCAGGGGTGAGATTTCAGGGGAAAAGAGGTGTCTCCAAAGCCAGGGAGGCCAAGAGAGGGGATGGGGAAGGACAAGAGCATAGCTAGATTGAGATGGGCCCAAGTGCACTGCAGAAGTGGAAATATGGCCTACTTTCTCCACCCGTGGTGGGTAGTGGGTTGGGAACAGGGCACGGGAGTTGCCAAGGTGAGATGGGAGCAAGGAGGGAAGAAAGTGTGGAGGCCAAAGTGGAGTGGTAGTGGGAGCAAGGTGTACACTCACTCATAGCATCTGCCCTCTCACTCACGCACACACTCACTGCACACACCCCACTCACTGACAGCAGCCCCACCTCTCATTCACACACACAGCCACAGCATCACCCACACAAACTTGGAGAGGAAGGAGCAGCTCTAGCGGGTGTGCGTGTCATTTTCGTTATTACAATAACGACAATTGTCATTTTTGTTAGCATTATTGCAATAACAAAAACGACAATCGATAACAACAGTGATAACAAAAACAACAATGTCGTTATTGTTGTCATTATTAGTGCTGTGGCAGTTGGGTTTTGGAAGGAAAATGTGGAGAGGGGAGGAGGGAGCAGACATCTCAGAGCCCTAAACAAATTGAACTCTTGAACTGTGCCTGTGTTGGGAGGGGCAATCAGCTCAGCAGTATCTGATGGATGTATCGCTGGCCAATGAGCAGCACAAGCAGGCCCTAGCAGTCTCATGACACTCTGTGATTGTTCAATGCCTGCTGCCTCCCACAACCAACCAAGGGGGACCTGGGGGAGGGCACTGCAACCCTTTATAATGGGAGGGCGAGGCTTTGTCTCTGTCTTTTGTGAGAGCTCTGCTTGTCAGGTTGTATTTACAGAACTGTGGTGCTTGTACACAAGAAATCCTCCCTAGCCCTCATTGTATTGCCACCAATACCTTTCCTTCCTCATATCCTACATTTTATCTTCTCCCCGCTGTACATTATATATGGATAGGTAGTACAGATTAGATATAGATTAGATTAGAATAGTTTTATAATTGATTAGATAATAGTTTTCCCTTTCCCTTCCCGTCTCCCTTAGATTTAGATAGATATAGCTGATTAGATATTATATAGGTATTAGGCTAGTCTGTTTTATTTTATATATATATATATATATATATATATATATATATATCTTTTAAATGTTATTGATGATACCAATGACAACAATAACAAAAACAAAATTGTTGCTAATAACGATAATGAAAATGACACTTTTTAATAACGAAAACGATAACAAAAAATGAAAATGACATGGGGGCCTGGTGCACACCCCTAGGAGAAGCAGCCTTGCTGAACAGGGATAGAAGCCAAGTCCATTGGCTTCCTGGATCAGAAGCATGGGCAAACAGGAGGAGTCAGTTCCATCCCACAACAGGCTGAAGTGCTCAGGAGCCTGGGCATGTTGCTGGAGCTCTGTTGGGCTACCAAGCCTGATGCATCTGGCCAAGTGCTGCACTCTTGGGGTTGGGTGGCTGAAGGGCCAGTGCGCTCAGGTGTTCCAGCAGCCCCTGCCTCCAAAAGCTATGGGACATGGCCAACTGAGCCCAGAATTTGTAAACATGCACCAGTTTCGGGCATCTCAGGTCTGTTGGGAGTCAGAAGGTATGCAAATTGGGTGTGGGGGCAATGGCAGGCAGTGCATCAGCATCAGGGTTGGAGTTCCCCAGGCTTGTGGGCCCCAGTGTAACTACATCACATGTCCCTATTATAGCTATATAATAGCCATAATTATATAGCTGGTGGAGCACTCACAGTGCTCTTTGGGCCCCTCAGTTGCCACTCGAGGTGCTCTGGGAGCACCAAGGCAAGATACTGACCACAGGGCCATAAAGGCTGTTGGGTTCAGGGCCATAGCCCCACTTGCCCTGGCCTAAGGCTGGCCTTGCCCATAACCAAAGCAGTGTGTCAAGAACATAGAGCTCTGAAACACTGAACTGGTCTGCTCAGAGTCACTGTTTATATAGAACAAAAAGCCAGCATAACTAATGCACCCATACCAGCTAACACCCTAAATGGAATTGACACTATTGTTGCTTCATAACTAGAAAGACTTCCAACCCTAAATTCTATAATTCTATTAACTAGATCAAGGAATTGTACTAGAGATGTGTCTAAACCAAAAAGGAGATTCTTAAAATTTGATAACTGTGGAGAATAAATTTTTGCTAAAGAACTGAACTTCACACTTTTGAAATGTCTCTACAATGGCCCAAACCCAGATGATCTAACCCAAACACACTTTCCCAGCTCTGGAAATCTTGCAAGTATCCTATTCAGGGCCAAACCTAAATCTGACCACCATACGTTGATAACATCCATTCCTAGGCCTATACGTGTGAATGCACAATTCTCTATGCTCTCTCTGTATTTTAATACCTAATTAATTTAGCATTGAAAGCTAGCCGTGTGTAAAGCCATAGATGGAGACAAAAGTCTCTTCCATTTTGCAGTGATTGTTCTGCAGCTATCTCTCAACCTTCCCACTCCATCCCCATCAATGTACTAACGAACTCAAACTCATTGTGTAACACTCCTACTCGTCGTGTAATTGTTTTTTCATGAGGCAGCACTAAATATTTAATTCTGAGATAGTTGCTTCAAGCAGCTTTAAAGCAACCTTGGAATTTCTCCACTTGAAGGTCAAAATGACAAGTGTTTAAAAATCTCTACCAAACAGCTACATTATTTACATACAGGACTAATTTCACTTCAAGCTGTCAAGTAAATAGGCATAGCACAAAAATAGATACTATACTAATGAAATTCTTAAAGCATAAAAGCAAAAAGATGCAAAAGGGTCAGCTGTGAAGTACATTCTCCTCTAATTGCCTCAACACACCTCTCCCATTTTGTACAGCATTTTTCTTAGAAAGAGGAATAAAAGATGTACAATGATAGTTCAAGGTTACATTGCACAACATTTTTAAAAAATCTGTTTTTAAGAACTTAAATTTCAGTTGAATACATCTACATCAGTAATTTGTTCCATAAAGAACATAAAATGAACACTTGTTCATGTTATTTCACTTTCCTTCTGTCCTGCAAACTACGAGAAAAAACTTTAATGTCTATCTAGGTCTAGGTCTACTTAGCAATATCTAGTCGTTTATGGGCACCTAGAAGATGACATCGCTTCTAATTCCATCAGTCTAAATCCATCATTCAGCTTAGGAGGCATGAGGACAAATAGGGTGGAATCATTTCAGACCTGTATTTATGCCATTACCATACTAGAAATAGGAGAAGCTTTAGGCATGGAATAATATGTGAATTCTGTTTTGTTAGGACTACTTTCTCTGAATATTTCCGTGCGTCCCCATCACAGTTATGTTACCTTACTTCAACATTGCCCAAACAGTGGGGCATGACCCCACCCTAAGGGAAATGCTGCCTTACTAAGCGCCTTTGGCAGAAGCACTAAGAACAATTTGAGCTGCAGTACATGATTGTAGCTGGGTGGTCCTTACCTCCCATCTCCCTGTCATAAGTTTTGAAATCAGTTTCTGGAGACCTTATTTACACGTACGTTACTTGCAATTACTGTATTATTTTATCATCATACAATTACTTTATCACTGTATTCTAATACAGAGGTGGTCAACTTAAATTGATTGGACCAACACAAGAATACACATCCTCACCCCAGGAATTCCAGCCTCCTGACTCCAAATTTTATTTGATTCTATTTTAATTTCCTGCCCAAATGTCAGTAGGGGCATAATGCGGGATCTCTGCAATGGTGTCAGCAGCAGCGCTTCAGGACTCCAGGGACTGTGGTAGCTCTATGGGCTGCAGACATTAGTCTATGGGCCAACTGTGTGAGGGTTCCAAGGGATGACCCTGCGGGCCACATGATCAGCACCCCTGATTTAATGTATATTAAGAACGAAAATCCTTGTAGTTTGCAGTGGAAGTGAGCTTTCAGGACTGGCCCAGTTGTACCATCATTCTCTGTCCCTCGTCATATGTGATTATTGTAAGCTAAAACACTTCATGGTTTAGTGGCACTGGCTAGGGTACTAGTCTAGGAGTCAACGGTCTCCGGTTCTGTTCCTCGCTGTGCTAAAAACCTGCTGGGTGATCTTGGGCAAACTACTTCAAGTTTCTTTTTCCCTTCAGCCTTTGTTTCATCCATTTAAATTGCCAGGTCTTTAGAGCAGGAACTGTCTTCATGTGTTTACACACTGCCTAGCACAAGAGAACCCATTTTTGGAAGTAGCATATATGCACTATAGTATTACAAACAACATTAATGCATTTTCTTGCATCTACTGTATGGACTCATTAAATGTTCCCCTCTGTTTTTTTCTTTAAGTGTTTTCAAGTGTTCATCTCTGGTTTCCCCCAGTTTTCTGTGAAAACACAAAGACCTCAATTGCACTCAGCACAACAGAAGGTAGCTCAATGAGCACAATCCACATGGATTTCTTCCATGGATGGCTGTGCC
Organism: Sphenodon punctatus; assembly: GCA_003113815.1. Classification (NCBI taxonomy): domain Eukaryota; kingdom Metazoa; phylum Chordata; class Lepidosauria; order Sphenodontia; family Sphenodontidae; genus Sphenodon; species Sphenodon punctatus. The sequence continues at coordinate 2,956,742 of QEPC01014420.1, read as the reverse complement.
GTGTAAAGGGGTTTCAGCTGAGCTGATGCAAGTAAACCTCATGGCCAATGGTACTGTGAACCAAGAATGTAAATACTTATGCTGAACTATTCAACCCCAACCACCATTTGCCGCACACCCAGACCATCACATTTCATCATGCCAGCATGTATCAGCAGCAGACAAAAAAAGATTTGTTTCACTTCAGCATCACAAAGAAGATACTTTGCAGAAGCAGCTATCATATTCTGAGTGCTCAGAATAAACGGAGGTGGGCAGACCAAAGTTTCCTTTCTCCACCCCTTTACCTGGCTTTTATGCCTTCTACAAAACTGAACAATATATAAACAGCCATTTAATATTTCACAGTCCTTAAAAATAGCTATTACCAACTTTCAGGGAAAGAAAAGGAATTTGTTCCAAGACAAAATAGAATAGGAGGACTGAAGAGGTGATGGAGGCATCAAGGGTCTAGTACTGGGGTTATTATATAGAACTACTGGGCCCAATCACCAAATATTATTTAATTAAGCACTCTGAAGGGTCTGTTTCAATTTTGGATCTGCCCATCTGCCCCAAACAGAGCTGGTCGAAATTTTTTTGAACAAGTAGTAAATTTGGTCATAACTAGTCCTTTTAATAAGTTAGAAATATTCTCTTTCTCAAAAAAAAATTATTCATGTCTATTTTAATAAAATAATGAATTGGTATTTTAAAAAATATTTCTGTCTTGTTTTGGGGCTGCTAAAAGCCTTTTTCACGCCCCACCCCCCCAACACGTGCATGGTAGGGATGGGCGAACAGATCACGGTTCGGGTTCGGTTCGGCTGCGTTCGTTTCGTCCGTTCGGTTCGACTTCGGTTCAGCCGTTCAGTTTGGATTTTCGGCCATTCGGTGGTTCAAGTCGAATGTTGAGTTCAGATTCGGTATTGAGTTCGGTCAGGCTCGGTTCGGTCTTTAGTTCGGTGCAATCGGGAATGGAAAATGACATTTGGTTTTTGAAATCAAAGGAAAAAACTGAAAGAAATATTTCTGGCTATAACATTTTTGTTTCATATTACTTTTTGATGAAATTTAGGGAGATTGTATCCCCAATGGAGGGCACTAGGTCTACCAAAACTCGGAACGATTAGGTAAAGGAAACTGATTTCAGAAGCAATTGAATGTTGTGATTTTAAGAAAAGCTCCATAGACATTCATGGCTACAACTTCTTTATCTTGCATCCAATGTTCATGAAACTTGTGCATATTACATCCCTCCATATGCTTAATATTTCTGCCAATTTTAGGAAAGAGTGGATAAAGGGTCCCAAGGGTATAAGACATTAACCTGAAAATACATTTCCAGCTGTAACATTTTGATATTCCATTCTGTTTACAGGATATTTGACAGGAATGTATCAAATACCTTTCCTGCCATTTCAGCAAATGTACAGGAGATTTTGATAAAGGGACCCAATTATATAAGCAATTGATGTTGTCCCTGTGAAGATCATTATTCAGATGAATATCAGCATATTCAGTGCCAGTCAGAGGCAGGCACCCTGCATGGCAGGGGGAGAGAGACTGTAGGAGGAAGGATGTGGAGCAACCCCAAAGACTGACAGACACATTCAATGGCCAAACACATTACTGCAAGCTTCTAGCTTTACAGGACCAATTGGTAGTGGCTTCGAGGTGGGCATAGGGGGCGGCCCTGTGGCGGGCATAAGCAACATAACTGGGACTTCTGAGATAGCATCCCAGCAGTCAGGAGACATAGTTTAAACACATCCAGGCTGGCCAACTATCAATCACATCCTGCAGCACTGAGACAGAGGACATAAGAGAATTTCTATTGACTCTTTCCTAAACAGATGCTTCTGACTTCCCAGAAACAAGTGGGGGAGATATGTTGGGATGGTCCCAGCACAGAATGAGGATATTTGGTTGACATTTCTGTTGGCCAATTTGCATCACAAACCGATCTTATACCACAGTGACATAAGAGAATCCCAGGCATAGGCCCCTTCTCTACATATGTTGTACAGGCATATAAAATTGGGACCCTTTATAATATCTTTCTGATATTTGGCAGAGATGATCATGAAAGTGAAATATATAGCCCTGCCAAATTTCATGTACACTGGTTGGACTACAAAGATGTTATAGTCAGACATACATTTATATGTTAATTGCTTATACCACCAAGACCTTTTTTCCAATCCTTCTGAAATTTGGCAAAGATAGTTAATATGGGAAGGGGTATAAACTTAACATGTTTCACCTACATTAGATGTGAGGCAAAGAAGTTACAGCTAAGAATGTATATGTAGAATATTGCAAAATACAATAATTCAACTGCTTCTAAAATCGGATTATTTTATCCAATTGTTTCGAGATTTGGTGCAAATAACGCTTTCTATTGGAGGTATAGGCAGCCCGAGTTTCAGCCACATAGCATAATAAACAAAAATGTTACAGCCAATAACGTGTTTTCCATTGAAACCAATGGAAATTCAATTCTGAACTCACCAAACACATCCGAACTGAACATTCGAATTCGAGTTCGGTTAGAACGTTCGGTTCGGTTGACCAAACTATTCAAGTTCGGTCTGAACTCCGAACTTCAGAATTCAAGTTCAGTTTGAACATTTGGTTCGGTCGACCGAACTATTCGAGTTCGGTTCAAACTCCGAACTTCCGAACCGCGTTCACCCATCCCTAGTGCATGGTGGGGGGGCGCACGCCCACTTCCACCCACCGTGAGTGCACATCCATCCCCCCACTCACCGCGGCCCATTTGAAAAGGATCAAAGACTGAAAAAATTCTGTTATGGAAACTGAGAAGTTTTGGTACTCTGCACCCAAAATGCATTGGAAAACAACTTTTTGTTTGCATTTGCTAAATAAATTTTATGCTTATCAATTTTTGGTTAATGTTTGGACTTCTGGGGGAAAATGAAAAATTTCAAAAATAAAAGCTTTAAAGTGAAAATACTTATTTTATTTTTAAAAATATTTTCTGTGGCAAAAAGTCAAATAAATTTTAAGTTTATCTTGAAATAAAAATGCAAGAGTGGGTTTGGATCCAGACATTTAAATTCAACTTCTTATCAGAAGAGTCAGTAATAATTTGAACTGGGGACTCTGAGGTTTGTTTGATCCGTTCTGGGAGAGGTATTTGAAATTTCAGTTCCACTTCTGGCTGTTTCCTTAAATGTACACAAAGCTACTTTAAATTCTGACTTGGAGAAGTCATCCTGCCGTTTACTAAGAGAATAGGTATCTCACTATGGCTTCAAAATTAACAAAGCTAGATATATATGACACACTGTATATGGTGTATTAGTGTCTGTCAGCTGGACAATGAAGATGCATTTCTCCTCCTTGACAGTTCAGAATTCTACAGCCCCCCACAGCTACCCAGGTACACTGGACTTTTGTTTTTTGACATTTTTATTTTATTTTATTTTATTTATTTATTTTTCAAATGTATACACCGCCCTTCCCACAAGGGCTCAGGGTGTCTTAAAAGAATAATAATAAAAGGCGGCATCCGAACACGTTCTGATGGTGCTGGTATTGGACATGGTGTTGCACTCCCCGAAGACTTTGGTCTTGGGGAACTTCAACATTCACGCTGATGCTGGTCTTGGAAGGGCAGAGCGTGAGTTCATAGCCTCTATAGGCCTGTTCCAAACTGTCAACGGCCCAACGCATGATGCGGGGACATAGCTTGGACCTGATTTTTTGCACTGGCCTTGAGGTGAGGGATCCGTTGATGGGGGAGGTGTCAGCAGAGCCCTTGTCATGGACGGATCATTACCTCCTGCAAGCACGTCTCCTGGTGCAAGTCTGTCCACGAAGGGGTGTGCAACCGATTCAGATGATTTGCCCCCGGAGACTAATAGAACCTGACCTGTTCCAGAATGCTCTTGGTGAGATACCCTCTGATCTCAACAACTGCCCAGTCGATGACCTTGTGGCGCCATGCCTTGTTGGTGGAGGCCAGCAACCAGACGGCTCTGAGGCGTCTGCTTCCCGGGCAGCAGTTCCTCGGGCCTCCATGATTTATGGAGGACCTGAGGTTGTTGAGGAGTGAGGGGCGGTGATTGGAGCAATGGTGGCGCCTTCACGTGCTGAAGCTGACAGATTGTGACATAGAGCTAGTTTATGTGCCTATGCCGTTGCTGTAAGGGCAGCAAAAAAGGAGTTTTTTGCTGCCTGTATAGCTTCTGCTAAATCTCATCCAATAGAGCTTTTCCAGGTGGTGAGGGCATTGGTCGGTCCTCCCTCTCTCCTCCTACAATTGGAGTCATCTAGTGCCCACTGTAACATGTTTGTTGATTATTTTGCAGAGAAAAATAACATTGATTCACCACGACTTCAACACCGCACTTACTGCAATGGGTGAACCAGAGGTTGTGGAAACCCTGCCAGGTCTGGTTTTGTGGGATCAATTCCAGTCGGTGTTGTCTGCCGAGGCGGAGGATGTTCTTGGGACTGTTTTGGGGTCTGTTCGAGCCACAGGTTGTGAATTAGATCAGTGCCCATCCTGGTTGGTAAAAGTTTCCAGGGAGACATTGGGGTCGGTTCTGGCGAAGGTGGTTAATGCGTCCCTTCAGCAGGGGAGGTTGTCGCCCAGTCTGAAGGAGACTGTGGTGCGCCCCCTGCTGAAGAAGCCTTCGCTGGATATGGATGCACTGGTCAGTTACCATCGTGTCTCTAATCTTCCCTTTTTAGGGAAGGTTATTAAACGGGTGGCGGCTCTGCAGCTTCAGGCACATCTGGACCATATCGGTTTCCTTGATCCTTTTCAATCTGGGTTCCGCCCTGGCTATGGCACTGAGACGGCGATGGTGGCTTTGGTGGACGATCTCTGCCGAGAGATGGATGCAGGATGTTCTACATTCTTGATCCTGCTAGATCTCTCGGCTGCTTTTGATACCGTGGACCATGGGCTGCTGCTGAGACGGCTGCAAGACCTGGGGGTCTGGATGGGACTGTCCTTGGGTGGTTCCGCTCATTCCTCTCGGGGAGAAGCCAGCGGGTGGTGCTGGGGGCTGAAACATCTAGCCCCCGGGCCTTGACCTGCGGTGTTCCACAGGGTTCGATGCTGTCTCCGCTTTTGTTTAATGTATATATGCAGCACCTGGGGGAGATCGTGAGAGGGTTCGCGGTGCGTTGTCACCAATATGCTGATGATACTCAGCTGTACCTCTCATTTTTGACCGACCCAGGTCCCGCTGTCTCGTTGCTTTCCCAATGTTTGGAGGCTGTGGCGGATTGGATGCAGCAGAGCAGACTGAAGCTCAATCCTGGTAAGATGGAGGTGATGGTGGTGGGTAGGGCGAGGGAGGTGCCGACCACTCTGGTGGGGGGATCTGCCCTACCATAGCCTAGCACGTTCGGAGTCTGGGAGTGGTGTTGGATCCGGGCGTCCGTCTGGATTGGCAGGTGGAGGCGCTGGCTAAAGCCACCTTCCGCCAGCTGTATCTGGTACGGAGGCTGTGCCCATAAATCTCTGGGCCCGACTTGACCATTCTTATTCACACCTTCATCACCTCGAGGCTAGACTACTGCAACGCACTCTACGTGGGGCTTCCCTTGGTTCTGATTCGGAGGCTAAAGCTGGAGCAGAATGCAGCGGCCCATCTCCTTATGGGGACGAGGCGACGGGAGCATATCACACCTATGCTCTGCACTCTGCACTGGCTGCCTATCACTCACCGAGCCAGATTCAAGGTGTTGGTGTTGGTTTATAAAGCCCAGTCTGGGCCCCTCATACCTTGGGGACCGCCTCGCCTTCCGCGTCCCAGGGCAGCCACTGCGGTCTTCTGGGGGCACCTTCCTGGAGGTCCCCCATGTTAAACGGGGGGGTCACGATGGAGAGGGCATTCTCGGTGGCCGGGCCACGGCTTTGGAACTCCCTTCCGGAGGAAGCTCACCTGGCCCCGGGTCTGATGGTTTTTCGTCAAGCCTGTAAGACCTGGCTGTTCACCCAGGCCTTTGGAGGGGAGGGTGGAAGGGCAGGGTAGGGAGGG
>QEPC01014420.1:2926272-2950711 GCA_003113815.1 Sphenodon punctatus | reverse complement strand
GAGGGGGAGGGGGGGGAGGAAGGGTAGGGAGGGGGAATGTTTGGGGGGGTAGTTTTAAATTATTTATATTGTTGTTTTATGAATTTTATTATTGTTTTAGTTGTGAGCCGCCCCGAGATGCCGTAGGCATGAGAGGGCGGCCAGTAAATGTAAATAAATAAATAAATAAATATATGAGCCACTTTTTGTGAACTTGACCCATGCCCATCGTGGTTGATTAAGGCCAGCTGGGAGACAGTGGGGCTTCTGATGGCAGGGGTGATCAATGCCTCCCTTTGGGAGGGCAGAGTGCCAAGCTGCCTCAAGAGGTAGTGGTGTGGCCTCTGCTCAAAAAAACATCAGTCGACATGGATTCCCTTGCCAGCTACCGGTTTCGAACCTTCCCTTTTTAGGGAAGGTTACTGAGCAGGTAGTGACTTAGCAACTGCAGGGGCGTCTGGACCGCAACAGTTATCTGGACCCCACGCAGTCCAGCTTTCATCCAGGTTATGGCACGGAGACTGCACTTGTGGCCTTGGACGACGTCCTTCGCCATGAACTGGATCAGGGCCGTTTGACCCTGCTAAATCCGTTAGATCTGTCAGCGGCTTTTGATACCATTGACCATGAGATGTTGATTACTCATCTGCGGGACCAAGCCGGGGTGGGTGGAATTGTTCTTGAATAGTTCCGCTCCTTCCTGGCCCGAAGAACTCAGCATGTGGTGCTTGGGGATTGTTTTTCGTCCCCTCAAGATCTCATGTGTGGGGTCCCTGAAGGCTCCATTCTGTCCCCTCTCCTGTTCAACATGCATATGTTGCAGCTTCTCAGCAACAGCTGAGAATAAGCTGCTGCAGCAGCTTCTCAGCAGCAGCAGCGGGACTGCTGGCATCGCGCTCCGGCTGCACGCTGGACCTCTCCCTTGGGGGTGCTGTGGAGAGTCCAGGCCCCCTCGAACTGCCAAGCAGCGGGGGGAGGGAGGGCAGCGTTACTCGGCACTGCAGCTGTGGCGGGAGTTTGGCATTGGCACCTCCAGCCTTGGCCCGCCTGAAGCCCTGCCATCCTCTTCTGCTCACCTGCTCAGGTATTTACACCAAAGGATGTCGGCCGTTGCCGGGGCCATTGGCATGGTGGATGTAGCCACTCCTGTTGTCTTCTGCCAGTTCGGTAGCCCCTTCAGCTGGGAGGAAAGTTGGTGCTGGAGTTGCAGAGCGCTCAGAAGATCTGCTGTGGGCACTGGGATGTCGATGGATGCCACAACCTGAAGCTCCGAACAGCAGGACTGGGCAACAAGGAGAACCTGATGGCGGCAGCAGCAATGGCGAGAGTGGCAGGGCCAGGACGGGCCTCACCAGGACTCCTTTGGACAAAGGTCATTTTCATCATCTGTGGAGAAAATATGGCAACAAACTGGAGGTCGGGGACCCGGATGAGGAAGCAGATGGTGGCAACGGCGGAGGAGAAGCATAGGCCAGCAACTCCCCCATGGACATCAGTGACTTTACCGGTATGCGGTATGAGGGGAGAGGGGCCTCATTGGAAATAGCTGGGGGCCGTAGCTTTCCCCTTTTGCCTCCCCCCCCATTTCATGGGCGGGGTCAGGGGAGGGACATTTCCAGGCCGCTCCATATGTCAGCAGAAGCGGCTGGAGACGCGTGCCGAAGGGCCACATCCAAAGGGGCGGGGCCCTGAAGTGGAGGCGGTTATGTTTAGGAGGGGTATTGTAAATGTATTCCGTGTGCAGTTAGTAAGAACACCTCCCCTCGGTGAGAGAGAGGTGGAAGTGGAGTTGAGGGACCTTTCCTGGTAGCAGCAGGTGAGGGGAAAAAGGAGTACTTCTGATTGGTTCTGAGATGTTTAAGAACTAACTGAAGTGATTGTGGGCCAGGGATATATAAATTTATTATGTATGGGGTCGCTGCTGATATAATAATATGCTGTGTACTCTGGGGTTTGGGGGGTATGATTGTGTTCTACTTTCATTATGACATTTGTGTTGGGTTGCCTATGCTTATTTTTGTAAGGGTTGGGTGGGTTTGATTACCATTTTGTTTTTTTTGTAAGTCCTCTGCGTAGGACATGTGTTTAATTTATAGTGGGTTATGAGATCCTCTGTGTAGGCTCTTTTACCCTATCTGATTTGTAAGCTGCCTCGAGCTGACTTGTCAGGATATAAAACTCAAATCAAATCATATGCAGCCACTTGGTGAAGTCATGAGATGGTATGAGGTGTGTTGTCATCAATATGCTGATGACACCCAGTCTACCTCTTTTTTTCATCTGACCCAGGCCTGGCAGTCTCGGTGCTTACCCAATGTCTGGTGGCCGTGGGGGACTGGATGAAGGCGAGCCGACTGAAATTAAATCCCATCAAGACGGAGTTGATGGTAGTAAGTAAGGCAGTGGATAATATGGAGGCTCCTGACTGTCAGGGCTTTTGCCGCCCCGACACTGCAGAGCCGGCTGCGTACTGTTGCTGGGCAACAGCGCAAGGCCGGGAAGGTTGGGGATTGTCGGGGCCGTTACGGGAGGGGGCGTGTCCTCCATTACGGCCGGAGACGGCCAAGGGCTCCGCCCACACCCTCCGGAGACCAAGCACAGCACAGGATTGGGCGAGGGGATGGGGGCCCCGCCCGGGGCAGGTCAGAGGCAAAACTACAAGAGGTGCCGGAGGGGCTGACAGCCGCCGGTGGTAATCACTTCTGAGAGGCTGGCCCTGATACCTTTGGTGCAATTCTTGTTGTTGGTCAAAGTTAGAGAGTCTGCGTGGGTGAGTGCGTTCCTGTGTTCCCCCCTTCCCCGAGAGATACTGTGAGAGAGTGAGAGTGTGAGTGAGACTTAGCCTGTGATGATTTGGGTTGCCTTCTATCTCTGAGGGAAAGCCCACCCAATATCCTGAGGGACATTTTCTACCCCGATAGACCGTGCCAGTCGAGGGAGGAGGGCGCCTCTTATTTGTTGTGGGGGGTTCGCTCCCCTACCTATTATCTGTGTTCCCTTCATTCTCATCCCTTTCCCCTCCCCGCCGTGACAGAATTACCGGCACCCCCTTTGTTATCTTCATTTGTCATGGATCCAGACCCACAGGTACGGAAACTCCTGCACGCTGTGCAGTCTCTGACCATGGAAGTCCATGATTTGAAAACCGAAAATAGAGAGCTCAGGGATAGGTGTCGCCTACTACAGGAGTCCCTCGAATCTGACCCGACTTCCACTATGGGGGAGACGGCTAAGGGGGCGGTGGCTCCCCTGCCGACCGCCTCCCCCTCTATGGTACCTATCCCTAGGGAACCCAAGGCCCCACGCCCCGAAAAACTTTATGGGGACAGAAAGGCCTGTCAAGGATTCTTGGCCCTCTGTAACCTTACCTTCCAGACCCAACCTCTCACGTATAATTCCGACCAGGCCAAGGTGGCTTATATTATAGGATTATTGGGAGGGTTGGCACTGGATTGGGCAACACCTTTGTTAGCTGCAGATGATGTTCTTTTATGAGATTATGAAGGCTTTTTAAAGCAATTTCGCTTCCTATTCGATTACCCGCATAGGGTTAGGGATGCCGAACATACTACACTACATTTGAGGCAAGGGAAGACTCCTCTACTAGATTACATCACACAATTCCGGAAGCTAGCTTTTGATCTGGATTGGAGTGATTCCGCTTTCCGTGCCTTGTTTAGACAAGGCTTAACGGATGAGATTAAAGACCAATTAGCTTGTGCCCCTACCACGCCCACCACAATGGAGGAAATGGTCACCCTCTCTCTCCAGATAGACAAAAGACTCACCGAACATAAGCGGGAAAAACGAATGGGACAAGGTAAGGGATGGGGACCGTGGTTTCCCCGTGGGCCGGTAAACCCCACCCCAATTTCCCCCGGGCCGGGGGAGCCTGAACCCATGCAAATTGGCTCACCCTTACCCCAGGTGAGCAAGAAAGACGCTGCCAACTCCGCCTATGTTTTTATTGCGGGGCAGCGACCCACTTTTGCAGGGAATGTCCTGTTAAACCGCTACGCACCAACACACGCCCCACCCAGGCGGGAAACTCCAGCAGCTGGGAGTATGGGGGGGACCTCCCGGTGACTGGTTGTAGCTCCCTCCAGGAATCTCAAGGGATGGTGACCATAACTCCCCAGCTGTACGTGTCCCTTACGCTGCAATGGGTACCCCATCGCTCCCTAGTGGCAAGGGCATTGGTGGATTCAGGGGCCTCAGGGACCTTTATGGACCTTTCTTTTGCCAGGCACCATGGGATTCCCCAACAGACCCGGACCTCGATTGATATGGTACAAACAATCAATGGGTCTCCACTTGTTTCTGGCCCCTTAAAAAACTGCTCCGTTCCATTACAATGTACCTTGGGGTCTCATTTGGAGACTATTCAATTTGACATAATTTCATCCCCTTTGTTCCCCGTGATTCTAGGCTTACCCTGGCTTCGGGCCCATAACCCTACTATCGATTGGATTAAACGATCCCTAGGATTCACTTCTCCCACCTGCCAGTCCCACCAGGTCCCTATGCCCCAAATCCTAGCCCTAGTGTCTAATGTCCCTTCCTCTCCTGTGGAACCCTACGTTCCCCGACAATACCTGGATTTGGCCGGGGTTTTTAGTAAACGAGAGGCAGCAGAACTCCTTCCCCCCCCATAGGACTTATGATTGCCCTATTGAGCTTCTCCCCGACACGGAACCCCCATATGGACGAATTTATAGTTTATCCCCCGGGGAGACGGAAACCCTATGAGACTATATTAAGGATAGTTTAGCACGGGGGTTTATTCGACATTCTACCTCCCCTGCCGGGGCCCCCCTTTTTTTTGTCCCAAAAAAAGGGGGTGAGCTCTGTCTGTGTATAGACTATCAGGGATTGAATCGTATTACGATTAAAAATCAATACCCCCTTCCCCTCATCCCTGAGCTTCTGGGGAAGCTACAGTGGGCCTCAGTGTTCACCAAGTTAGACTTGAGGGGTGCATATAACCTGGTTCGAATCAGGGCAGGGGATGAATGGAAAACCGCTTTTCGGACACGATTTGGACACTTTGAATATAGTGTTATGCCATATGGACTAGGGCTGATGCGGCAGCAGCTTTTACCGCACTGCAATTCCGTTCCGCCATTTCGGAACTGCCCGCGCCACACCGCGACTTTTCTGCGGATATTCCGCTAATTCCGCCGGAATTCTGCAAATCGCGGAATTGCGGGAAAATTGCGGAAATCGTGGAAAACCGCTATTCCGCTATTTTTTGGCGCTGGCGGAATTGCGGAAATAGCGAAAATGTCATGTTTCCACGATTCCAGTAAGTTGCGGAATTAAATAAGCGGAACCACGGAATGAAACCGCGGAATGAAAGCCTCTGCCATGCCGTTCCACTAATTGCGGAACCACTGTTTCCGCTGCAAATAGCTACCGCTGCGATATTCCGCTACAGCCCTAATATGGACTCGTTAATGCCCCGGCTACCTTCCAACACTTCATTAACGATATCCTCTGGGACTTACTTGATCTATATGTGATAGCGTATCTTGATGATATACTTATTTTTTCCTCATCGTTAGAGGAGCATGTGTCGCATGTCTGGACGGTGTTGCAACGTCTCTTATGCCATAAATTATATTGCAAGCTGGACAAATGCATTTTTCACGCCTCTTCTGTCCCTTTCCTAGGGTTTATTATCTCTTCCCAGGGTATCCATATGGACCCAAGCAAGCTTGAGGCCATTAATAGGTGGCCAGCCCCTACCACGGTTAAGGCCCTACAAAGGTTCTTGGGAAGCGTTAACTATTACTGCCAGTACATTCCCAGGTATGCAGACCTTACCAAACCCCTTACCTAGTTGCTGAGGAAAGGGGTACCCTTTACCTGGGGGACCTTACAAACAAAGACGTTTTCGCAATTGAGACAAGCCTTCATGTCGGCCCCCCTTTTACAACACCCAGATACTTCCTGACCTTTCATCATAGAGGCCGATGCCTCAGACGTGGCCATTGGGGCTGTACTAACCCAGGTCCATGAACCTTCCAGACGCCGACTGCCCTGTGCCTTTTACTCTCGCCAAATAACCCCGGCTGAAAGAAATTATCCTATTCTAGATAAAGAACTTCTAGTGATTAAAGCGGCATTCGAGGCCTGGCGACATTTTTTGGAAGGACGTCCCCATCCTGTTTTGGTGTATACGGACCACAAGAACCTAGCTTATCTTCATTCCGCCCGGATAAACAATCCCAGGCATGCAAGGTGGGCATTATTCTTCGCATGTTTTTGTTTTTCATTGCAGTATCGCCCAGGTTCCCAAAACACGATGGCTGATGCCCTTTCGCGATGTTATCCTCACGTAGAGAAGGATGGTGACCTCCAGGGGCCGATACTCCAACCTCGAACCATTGCAACTATCCTTCCAATGGTTACTCAATTGCAAACCGTGAGTAAAAAAAGAATTATCGCACCTAGCATTCCCGCGGAAAAACGGACTGTTTTTGCATCAGGGAAAGATCATTATCCCTCCCAAGTTCCGTCCACAGGTATTGTGGGCACATCATGATTCCCCGCTTGTTGGACATCCCAGATATCAGCGCACATTATCCATGATTCAAAGATCTTTCTGGTGGCCCACCCTTCGGACAGATGTTCAACGATATGTTCGAGAATGTTCCACGTGTGCCCGAACCAAGACTCCCCGAACGGTCCTGGTAGGCTTATTACAACTCACCGACCTCCCCAAAGGTCCCTGGCAAAGAATAGTCATTGATTTTATTGTCGGACTTCCTAAATCCGCAGGTCATGACACTATCATGGTTGTTATTGGTTATTTTACAAAATTAGGACATTTCATTCCCTGTAAAGGAATACCCTCGGCACCAGCTACCGCCCGCCTGCTTCTGAAAGAAATAGTCCGCCTACATGGCCTACCCAAGGAAATAGTGTCAGACCGGGGTCCCCAATTTATCTCGCGATTTTGGAAGGCTTTTTTAACTTTGTTACAAGTAAAGCTCCATCTTACCACTGCCTACCATCCCCAAGCAAACGGACAGGTAGAAAGGGTGAACCAGCACATTGAACAATACTTAGTTGCTTTTGTGCCTATCTGCAGGATGATTGGGTAGAACATCTACCCCTCGCAGAGTTCACATATAATAATGGACCAAATGCCTCCCTTGGCAATTCCCCTTTTTATGTATCATATGGTTTTCATCCCCCTCTTTGCTTTCCAGAAGCACCCCTCTCATCTGTGCCGGCTGCTGGCGCATTGGTGAACGTCATTCGTAAAGCTCAAAGCATGGCCCAACGTAGCCTTTCGGAGGCCCGCAGGAAATATAAATTAGCGGCCGACAAACATCAGCTCCCAGGGCCGTCTCTACAGGTAGGCAACCTCGTGTGGGTACGTCGGAAACATTATCCGTCCTTACGTCCCTCAAGTAAGTTGGACGACGCTTATATGGGCCCTTTCCCCATTACTCACAGACTTAACGAAGTCACATATGTGGTGGGCCTCCCTACCCACATGCGAATACACCCCGCTTTCCACATTTCCCTGTTAAAGAAGGCACACCTTCCTAGTTACCCGATTCAACAGAACACCCCTTCCCCTCCAGTACTTCTCCCTAGTGGATCAGAGTATGAGGTACGGGCCATCCTAGACTCCCGTTTTATAGGCGCCCATCTCTATTATCTAGTAGATTGGAAAAATTATGGTCTCCATGAACGTTCCTGGGAACCTGCCATGAACATTCACGCCCCGCGCCGTGTCAGAGATTTCCACCGCCGCCACCCGTCTTGCCCCGGTCTTAGGACCTTAGTGGGGGGTGGGCGGGGGCCTGGACGGGGGGGTACTGTCAGGGCTTTTGCCGCCCCGACACTGCAGAGCCAGCTGCGTACTGTTGCTGGACAACAGCGCAAGGCCGGGAAGGTTGGGGATTGTTGGGGCCGTTACGGGAGGGGGCGTGTCCTCCATTACGGCCGGAGACGGCCAAGGGCTCCGCCCACACCCTCCGGATACCAGCACAGGATTGGGCGAGGGGACGGGGGCCCCGCCCGGGTCAGGTCAGAGGCAAAACTACAAGAGGTGCCGGCGGGACTGACAGCCGCCGCCGGTAATCACTTCTGAGAGGCTGGCCCTGATACCTTTTGGTGCAATTCTTGTTGCTGGTCAAAGTTGGAGAGTCTGTGTGGGTGAGTGCGTTCCTGTGTTCCCCCCTTCCCCGAGAGATACTGTGAGAGAGTGAGAGTGTGAGTGAGACTTAGCCTGTCAGTCTTGGCCATTGTGAGCTTGAGTTGGGTCAGGTGTGGGGATTCCTTGGTGCTGTGATCCTCCCTCCCCTTTTCCTGTGGATTCTTTCCCCTACAAGTTTTGCTCCTGCGTGACAGCCCTACCCTCACGACACCCCGTTCCCCTTCCCCCTTTTGTCAACCCCTGTTCCCCCCCCCCCCCCCTTGGACCTTATACTTCTCTCCTCCACGTTCCCTTATCATGGTGCCCTGGGCCCCGGAGAATTCCCTGTGCAGGTGTTATCCCACTGGTGTATTGTCTGTTTCCCCTTGGGGCAATACCCCTCCTCTCCTCGTCCCTGTGATGATTTGGGTTGCCTTCTATCTCTGAGGGAAAGTCCACCCAATATCCTGAGGGACATTTTCTACCCTGATAGACCGTGCCAGTCGAGGGAGAAGGGCGCCTCTTATTTGTTGTGGGGGGTTCGCTCCCCTACCTATTATCTGTGTTCCCTTCATTCTCATCCCTTTTCCCTCCCCGCCGTGACACTGTCATAGATGGGCTTTGCCCTCCCCTGGCTTTCCAGGTTTGCAGTCTGGGAATGACTCCTCAATCCGCAGCTCTGCCTGGACCTCCAGGTGGGGGCTGTGGCGAGGAGTGTGTTCCGCCAATTACATCTGGTGCGACGACTTTGGCTGTATGTTTCAGATAGTGACCTGGCTACTATCATCCATGCTTTCATTACCTAGAGATTGGTCTGTTGCAATGCGCTCTACGTGGGGCTACCCATGGTGATGGTTCAGAGACTGCAGCTAGTGCAGAATGCAGCGGCCCGTTACCTTGTGGGGTTGGACTTCTGTAAGCACATTACACCGGTGCTCAGGGCTCTGCACTGGCTGTCAATAGTCTTCCGGGCCCAATTCAAGGTGTTAGTTTTGACCTATAAAGCCCTATACAGCCTTGGCCCTACTTACCTGCAGGATTGCTTCAGTCCCTGTGCCCTGGAGTGACCTCTGCGGTCCACCGGGAGCGCCCTTTTCGAGGTCCCCCGTGTGGTCCAGGAGGCCACTATGGAGAGGGCATTATCAGTGGCCGCACCTAGGCTGTGGAACTCTCTCCCAGCCGAGGCCCGGTTGGCCCCAGATCTCCCTTCCTTCCACCATATGTGTAAGACCTGGCTGTTCCGCCTGGCTTTTGCCAAGGGAGATGGGGTGTACGGTTGGGGTTGTGGGCTGGGGTTGGGGGTGGTGGTTTTGTTTTATCTTTATTACTGTGTTGTGGATTTTCATGTGTCTTTACTATGTGAGTCGCCCTGGGCTGCCTGGAGCATGAGGGGCAGGATAGAAAACTGTTTAAACAAATAAATAAAGCAATAAAAAATGTGTACAATAAAACACTATCTCCTCTCAAAATTCCCACCCTACTCAGAACACTACCCAATAATCCAACCAATCCTCATCCCCACCCACCAAATGCTCTTTCAAATAAAAAAGTTTTACACCACTTCAAAAAGATGCTCCAGCTCATGCAAACCTCCCAGGGAAGTGAATTCCATAAAACTAGGGAAGCAAGCAAGAATGACCTCCTGCTCACCCCCGTCCTACAGTCAAGGGTAGCAGATTAAACTGAAAAAATGGAGTCCCCGGTGTTTCAAATGACTTAACTTCAGGGCTGGCCTTAGAATTTGTGGGGGCCAGGGTGAAAATAAAATGTGGGGGGCCCATGATCCCGCTCTCTATATCAGCATCCCTTTAACCGCTTCCTGCAGGGAATTGCTCTTCCACCTTGGAGGGGGGAGGGCAGACTCCACAGGAAGCAGCCAATCTGGAGGCAGAGGGTTGCAGACAGGGTGAGGGCTCCGCAGAAATAGTTCATCCCAGGGCCACACGGTAAGGGGTGTCTGGGACGTGGGCAGATGTGTGTTTGTGGGTAACAGGGTTTCTTATCAATCCATCCTCCTCCTCCTGACTTCTCAAGAGCTTTTCCTAGGATGCAACCAGGAAAGAGGTGTCAGACTTGAATACCAGTTTCTCTGTCTCTCTGTTTCAAGAGGGACTTTGACTCCCTGAAAAAGGGACAGGGGAAACTCAGAACCTTAAGAGGAACTGTCCCTCCTAAAGAGGGACTGTTGAGAGGTATTCTTTTGTTTCAGCCTTTCACTTAGTCTGAATAAGCTCGCAACTATTTTAACATAATACAGCTACAGTATTGACTGCTCTCATAATTTTATGACATGTCTCCCAATATTTGGTGTTTTCTTAAAGCTACAGCTGCTGGAATCATATTACATGTGAATGTCGGCTTTTATGATGCCTGCAGAGAGAAACTTGAAAAGATGGTTCAAATAAATCTTCAAAAGTCAGACCAAAGTTGCAAGGAAAAAGAATCCCCAAGTTTCTTACTTTTAAAATCTTCCCTCAGTTTTCAAACTAGGCATATTACTTCACAGAGCTGACTACTATTTGATGTGAGGCTTGTCAATGGCTCTTTTTCTAGGGATGTGCCAACGCAGTTCGGATGTTTGGACTGAACTCGATCCGTTCGGGTGACCGAACTGAACTTTAAAAATGACCAAACAGTTCAGTTGTGTTTGGATGAGTTTGGGCGGGAAAAACGTGACTGCAAGGCCTAGGGAGGAGGAGGCAGCTGAGGAGCAAACTTCCTGGCACCAGGGGTGGAGAGGCTTGGAGTAGCAGCCAGCCTGCCCAATCACCATCCCTTTTCTCCTCAGACCACTGGCTTGGCAGTCTGCAATTGGACATGGGGGAAGGGGGGGATAGGCTGCACAGAGCCAATGGGGCTTGTGGTAAGGCGGGCACAGCAAGTAACAAAGGTCATTGCCCTCCCCCCTTCCAACACCTTCTGAGCTAGCCACTGATCCTGTCAGCAGGCGTTTTCAGAAGTCTCCCTCTCCTAGCAGTTTGTGTGCCTCCCAATCCATTGCCATCCTCCTCCTATTTCACCCATCCCACACATTTACATCCCTAGTATCATTTATTTAGATTAGATTAGATAGATTTAGGTGTTATTTTTATTTTTTACCCATCCCAGTGTTCTTTCTCCCTACCCTCCATTGAATCCTCCCCCTCCTTCCACTATATATTCCATCCCTGATTCCCTTCCCCTGTTTTGGGATTTATTTAGAGTAGCATCAGATTGATTTAGATGAGCTGTCTGTATTCCCCACCATCCCTGTGGGTGGGTGGGTGGGTAGCTAGCTAGATGTAGGAGTTAGCTTAGTTATAGAGATAGATAGAGATAGTGTGTAGTGATTCAGTTTTATAGTGTGTTTGTAGGACTAGGCCTTTGTAGTTATTAGATATTCCATTTAGTTCCATAGGTTTTAGAATAGTTAATAGAAGTTAGATTTAGTGTAGATATATATAATATTAGATGGGGGGATAAATAAATAAATATAAATATATATATAAAATCTTTGTGTGCATTCTTTGGGTTGGAAGACATGGAGAAGGGAAGTAGAAGAGGCCCGTCTGCTGCCAATAAGGTGTGCAATGGGGCACGTGGCAGAAGTGGTAGGGGCCGTGCCAGTGCAGTGGCAGCATGCAGCAGCAGCCAGAGCCCATCACCATGCCCCAAACTCCACAGGCCTGATTTTTGGAGGCATGATGTTCCTCCAGGGCCACCAATGTCCCCCATTATTGATGTGATCCCCAGAAGTCCTCCTGGGGGGCTGTCTGCAAACTGAGACCCTGCTGGCACATCTTGGGGCTAATACGTTACATGTGCTGCTGCTGTCAGGTAAGGATCTGACAAGCTGTATATACAAACACAATGAGATTCTGCCACCTGCTAGAAGCAGCACAGAGTGGTAAAAGACTGGACAGGTCAAACTCAGCTGGTTACAGATATAACTTTTATAATAACTTTCATTAACAATATAACAAGACATAAAAATAACAAACTTAAGTGTCTCAGGGCCAAACAATACCAATACCCAAAATAAAATCTTCAAAATCAGTATCAGTATCAGTACTTCGCCGAACCGAATGCCCGAACGCCAACTCGGTTTCCGGGCCGAACATCCGAACCGTGTTCACACATCCCTACCTTTTTCACACAGACACTCTAACACTGATAAAATGAGTGTTATGTTTTATTATACATGTTGCAGGGCTGCAGGTGTGCTCTATGGGTGCCTGGCAACATGCATAATAAAATGTAACACCCATTTTATCAGTATTAGGGTGTCTGTGATAAGGGCTAATATTGCAGCTACTTATGTTGCCCTATATCTCTTTAACAGCACACACTGTCAATGTAATGTAGGTTAAAAGCATACATCATCTCAACATAATATAGGGTGATTTCAGACGTTACGTTTGTCCGAAATCACCACAGTCAACCTCAGTCAACCGCGGGGTGTGTGTGTGTGTGTGAACGGAGGTGAACGTCTGTTTGCGCGCATCCGGATGTTCACCTCAGTCAACCACCCCCTGCGGTGAGTCTAACCACGCTTTGTTCTCCCACCCCATGGTGGCGAATGAAGCGTGGTTAGGGGGAATCCAGAACACGGTGAAGGAAAAGTAAAGTCTGTTACCTTATCTCCACCACGTTCTGGGGTCCCGGCGGTGGGCGGCGGGCGATGGCAGTGGCCGGATAGGCCACTGCGGCTGCCTATCTTGGGGAGGCTGGGAGGCCGGGGAGGGCCGGGGGTGGGGCCGTGAGGCCCCATGCTCCATCGCGTGGCCCCGCCCCCTCCGGGAGGGGGGTGCCCCTTTAGACGTTAGGGCTGGGCGCTTTCACCATGGGGCATGGTTCGGTGGTCCCCATGGCCAGGGGCAAAGGGGGGAACGTCTTTTGGCTCCCCCCTTCACCCCCGGCCGTGGTCCGAACCACCTCATGGCCCGTGGTGAAAGCGCCCGGCCGTAACATCTGAAATCACCCATAGTTTTCCAATCCAACTTCATCAGCAGAGATGGGGGAATCAAAAAATGTTCATGCATGCTCTCTCTCGCGCGCGCTCTTTCTCTCATATATGTGCTTTTAGGGATATTTTTAAGCAAATGGGGATGACACAGTTATTAAAATGTTTAAGTTTCTAGGGTTGTTTTTAAATAATCAGTAATGATTTTTTTATATATATATATATATATATATATATACACACACACACACACACACACACACACTTTGAAACTGATGGTATTTTGCAAATACCACGATGTGATTAACTGCGCATAATAATGGACTGAATTCTACTCTCATTCACAACTAAGCAAGCCCAAAGAAGTTAGTGTGTGCCTAAGGACAGGATTTTGTCCAGTAATTCTAACATGTTTCAGTGCTAGTAGGATGATAAATCTCGCACCCCTGTTAATGTAAAAATTAACATGATAGTAACCCATATTGCTATTTTGCATTATAGTTATAAATATGCGCTTTCAGGCAGAAGATGACATAGGCACCAAAGACAACAGTAATAAAAACCTGCCAAATGGGAAATTTGCTCTTTAGGGTTGCAGTATATTGCCCAGCATCAAAGACTGCTTTCTGGGCCCAGAGAAATGTGCTCCTCAAACATGGTTCCTCACATACTCTTCCAAATAACCCTGGTAAAGCATAGGAACTGTAGCCCTGCAGCATCTTTCAAAGCCTGACTCAGTTAAGCCCCATCAGCTGATACTCAGCTGTACCTTTCTTTTTCAACGGACCCAGACCCTGCTATCTCGGTGCTATCCCAGTGTTTGGAGGTCGTAGCGGAATGGATGTGGCTGAGCACAAAGAAGCTCAACCCCGATAAGACGGAGGTGATGGTGGTGGGGAGAGTGAGGGAGGTGTCGGCCCCCCTTATTGGGGGGGTTCACCCTCCTATAGCTCAACAGGTCCGGAGTCTGGGGGTGGAGTTGGACGCTGATCTCCGCCTAGTGCGGCAGGTGGAGGCGGTCACTAAGGCGGCCTTTCGCCAGTTGTATCTGGTGCAGAGGCTGCGTCCATTCATCTCCGGCCCGGTCCTGGCCTCCCTCATCCATGCCTTCGTCACCTCGAGGCTGGACTACTGTAACGCGCTCTACGTGGGGCTTCCCTTGTGCCTGGTTCGGAGGCTGCAGCTAGTGCAGAATGCGGCGGCCCGTCTCCTTTCGGGGACGGGTCGCCGGGAGCACATAACACCAGTGCTCCAGGCTCTGCACTGGCTGCCGATAGCGTACCGAGCCAGATTCAAGATGCTGGTATTGATTTACAAAGCCCTGCACGGTCTTGGCCCCTCATACCTCAGGGACCGCCTCTCCCTCCGCGCTCTGGAGTGACTCCTACAGTCTGCCAGGGGTGCCTTCCTGGAGGTCCTCCGCATTAAGCGGGGGGCCACAATGGAGAGGGCATTCTCGGTGGCCGGGCCACGTCTTTGGAACTCCCTGCCGGAGGAGGCCCACCTGGCCCCAAGCCTTTTAGTATTTCGGTGAAGATGNAGCCAGGTTCAAGGTGCTGGTATTGGTTTATAAAGCCCTTCATGGTCTCGGCCCCTCATATCTCAGGGACTGCCTCGCCCTCTGCGCGCCGGAGTGGCTCCTTCGGTCTGCTGGGGGTGCCTTCTTGGAGGTCCCCCGCGTTAAGCGAGGGGCCACAATGGAGAGGGCATTCTCGGTGGCCGTGCTGTGCCTCTGGAACTCCCTACTGGAGGAGGCCCATATGGCCCCAAGCTTTTTGTTATTTTGGTAAAAATGCAAGACCTGGCTATTCGCCCAGGCCTTTGGGGAGGGGAGGGGGTTAGGTGATTTTCTCTCCCTCATCCGAAATGGTTTTTATATCCCAGGCCCTGTTTATTTTATGTTTTGAATATTCTTTGAATGTTTTATGTGTTTTAACTGTTTTATATTGTGGTTTTATGACTGTAAGCTGCCCCAAGCTGTGTGCAGGAGGGGCGGGGTAGAAATGTAATTATAAATAAAATAAAATAAATTAAATCTCACCAGATGCTGGTGATGCACAACACAATTGGCCTGAGATTCCTGTTTAACTATTTGGGTCACATCAGGCCTCTTGTCCTGAGAAGCCAGATAGTGACCTGAAGCATGAAAAATCTATTGATATTTCTGAGGCAACGCTATTTTCTAGGGCTGCCAGTGCTGGAATCTGCCAAGTGCTCATATCAAATGTAAGTGGGGAAATTGCTGTCTACTATTCTTCAGCATGCAAGAACCTAAAGGGTAATAATGACAATTTCCATAATTCAGTCACATGAGTATGTTTTACTCAATATGATGTTAGATAAAGGTCCCCTGGTTCCATATATGTCTATATTTCCTATGCCAATAAAAATATCATGTGCACTCTTGCAAACTGTTATCTATAAGTGATGGCACTTTGAGATGAAAGCAATTACTGAAACACCCCAACTTAGAAATAATTCTTTGGTTTAAGAGAGAAGTTAAGGCCCTTACAAATTCAATCATGCACTAAAAAGCATGGAGATTGAAAGTTAAGGCTCCTGCCTTAACGTCCATTTATTTATTTATTTAAAACTTGTATCCCGCCCCTCCTGCCCAAAGGCAGCTCGGGGCGGCGAACAACATACAAAAATTTAACAATAAAACATTTAAAAACAAAATGCCATGTACCTCTCTACCTCTGTACCATATACACAACCGTACCTCTCTTTTTCAACAGACCGAGGCCCGGCAGTCTCGGTGCTTACTCGGTGTCTGGCGGCTGTGAGGGATTGGATGACGGCTAATTGACTGCGACTGAATCCTGACAAGACGGAGGTGATGTTAGTGGGTAAGGCAATGGAATTGGAGGCCCCCATCATTGAAGGGGTCTGTCCTCCATTGACCTCCCAGTTACGGAGTCTAGAGGTGCTCCTCGCGTAGCTCTGCCTGGATTTCCAGGTGGAGGTTGTGGCGAGGAGTGCTTTCAGCCAGTTGCATCTGGTGCGACGGCTTCGGCCGTTTGTTTCGGACTCTGACCAGGCCGCAGTCATCCATGGTTTGATCACCTCTCGACTAGACTATTGTAACGCATTTTACATGGGACTACCCATGGTGACGGCTCAGAAATTGCAGCTGGTGCAGAATGCGGCGGCCCATCTCTTAGTGGGACTGGGCCGCCGGGAACATATTACACCAGTGCTCCGCTCTCTGCACTGACTGCCGGTGGTTTTCCGGGCCCGATTCAAGGCGTTGGTTTTAACCTTTAAAGCCCTAAACAGTCTGGGCCCTGCCTATCTGCGAGACCGCCTTACTCCCCGTGTCCTGGATTGGCCCCTGCGGTCGTCCAGGGAAGCCCTGCTCAAGGTTCCCTGAGTTTCTCGGGTGGCCATGCAGGAGAGGGCATTCTCGGTCACCGCGCCTATGGAACTCCCTTCCAGTGGGGGTCCGGACCTCCGTTCTTTTAGGAAAAGTTGTAAGATCTGGCTGTTCCACGAGGCATTTGGCGGGGGAGAGGGGTGATGGGGGGGGTTGTGATGTTTTTCCTTTCCTGTTTCCTCCTTTTATGTGTTTTAATTGTTTGTTTTTACTGTTGTAAGTCGCCCCGGGTGGCCTGTGCCTGGAGGGGAGGGGTAATAAGTTTTTTAAATAAATAAATTAAATAAATGTAAGCAGTAAAGACTTTTTAGTCCCACATACTGTGCTTGCTTACAACTTAGGCTCCATACACTCACACTTTGTCTTGATCTTTCAGCCTCAATCCTCCTCTTTGCTGCTTTATGTCTTTACTGTTACATGGCACAGAGGTTAAGGAGGAAGCCTTAACTTACAATTTCCATGCTTTCTGGAGCATAATTGGATTTGTAAAGACCTTAACTTCTCCTTTAAATCAAAAGTTTTTTGAGGATAGAATTTCCTCCTTTTAAAAAATGCAATGCACTAAATCCCCCTTACTGGCACACTACCATGATTAGCACCATAACAGTGAAATTTCAGAATTTCAAAGCCTCCCTGTGTACTGAAATGCAGCTGCCCCTGGGGTGGAGGTGACCATATATACTGGAATCCCTCACTGTGTACTGAAATGCAGCTGCCTCTGGGATGGGGATGGCCATATATACTGGAATCCCTCACCATGTACTGAAATATGGCAATCCTGAGCTGCAGCCTTGCTGTCCCAGCTGTTGGCATCCACCCCACACAGCTCTACCAGTGCCCTGCAATCCTGACAATGTCCTGGGATGAACATAGGCACTCACTCTCACCTTCCCGCCCCACCCCTGAACAGCAGACTCTCACTCTGCCCCCACACACATAGAGTAGCCCCTCACTTTTCCACCCCCACATATACTGTAGCCACACATTCTCACTCCCCACCCTCCACACACAGCAACACCCCACTCTCACTCCCCACCCCCACAGAAAACCCTCTCTCTCATTCCCCCAACTCCTCTGCACCAGAGCACATCTCAGCATGATTGGCCACCATCTTCCCTGCTGTCAGTTAACCTCTGTCTCTGCCGGCCATCTGAGGGCAATGCGTATGCATTCAAGATCATGTTCTAGCCATAGGATAAAATGGAGACTTCAAAACCTTATAAAAGATACACTACAGATTTTCAAACTGCCAAAGTACTATGCACAAATGAACCTCTGTGTTGAGACCCCAAGCTTCTAATAACTTTTAAAGCAAATTTCTCAGACATTCAAAACTCGTCAGATGTCACTATGAGACATTGTTTACACTCACATTGGTTAACATGGGAAATTTCAAAGCCTATAGCTTTAAGACTACCAGAGGGATGGAGGGGGGGAGAGGAAAAAAAAACAGGCACCAGAAGGCACCCTTGAATTTTCTAACAGAACTAGACCTCACAAATATTTTCTTAAAGTACACTTTAAGCGAATACAAAAAGATCTGAAACACCCAGGACAACCCACCTAGAAAAACCAACTTTACTCTGATTTTAAAACCACTGTAACCTTTTTGTTTTTCATCGGATCTGCATGAAGTTTGGATAGATTGTACGCCTCAGCCTAGTGATCCTCTCTGCCAAATGTCAGACAAATGGGTACTGATTTCAGAAATATAGGTGCTGATTTTATAAGCAATAGAATGTTCATACTTAAAAGTGAAGAATGCAAGCTGGCCTTAACTACAGAGCAGATCCTGCTGCTCTACAAATAGAAAGGCTAGACAGATAAAGGGGGTGGGGGGAGATACTAATCCAAAGCTCCCATGTTAGATAGTTCTCCATCTGCTTTGAAAATACCTTTTAATTTCAGTGATATTCTTACTGGGACAAGCCGGCCTGTTTCTTTTTCTAGAACTATAACCAGGCAAATGCAGTATAATGTTACCCCTCTGAGAACCAAACTATGGAATCATTTGTAATTTGATTTAACTTGATTTTTCTTTGGCTTTTACCCCTTTTTCCTATTCACAGTCACAAAATTCAGCAAAGATGTCTTCTACCACAGACACAGCTAAGCGACAGCTCATGTATAAATATGGTATATTACACAATTAAAGAACGTAAAGCCTGCTCACCAGTTGCTTCTTTTCCCCCTTCGTTGGGGATATGACAGAAGAGAGTAATTAATTTGCCCTTGTTAAATGGCGGGATTATACCTATAATGGATGCTCTTGTCTACACTAGAACTATAATCCTGCAAAGTAACAGGGATAACACATACTTTAATTTCATTCGCATACCTGTAATATCAATAGACTTCAAAGAAATATGCTGGTGTCCCATCTACCAAACAGCATCCAAAGTAGCCTGGCCCCAACAAAGACCTACTGGCAAGGCAGTCACATCTGAATTAAAGGCAGTGACGTGTGTTCACAGAGTTTTCCCCAGTTCTCCCATTCTTTTACAAAGGGAATACAGTGTCCAGCTAGCACTTTCCCCTCCCTCACCAATCCCCTCCTTCTCAGTCAGTCCAGAAAGACTGCAGCACAGTGAGGAGACACAGCACAGCATGGGGCAAGCAGATGCACAGCCAGCCCACCCTGAACAAATGTCAGATTGTCCTACAAAATAGAGTCATTATCTACACACACCAGAGACATCCTGAGCAACTTTCAAACCCCGTACAAAGACCCTGTTAGGCTCCTCCTATCTGGAGACCTATAACAGGTTGACATATCCAGAGATCTCTGGACATGCTGGCAGGACAGTTTATGTGTGAAAATTGCCTTGCTACTCTTCTGTAGATACAGCAAGGTTGTCAGTCATCAGGGATTTCAAGCCAATGCTTTTCACCAAGGCTGACCCCTCATATTTTCTCTAGCTGAAGTTTATGGTTACGCACAAGTACTTGACAAGTTACCTCATAGTTCACAAAACAACAGGCATTAAATGTCAGAGATGTAAAAACTTTGATTGTTAACAACACTACTAACAGTGTCATGACAATTATTTAACATGAAGTCATCATGCCACATTATAGCATGAAGGCACAAGCACGTAGTGCCGATACTGTGGCTGCATTCACAGGAGGTGAAAAACCCAACTTAAACTGCTTCCTCCACATTTTTATTTCCCATGTAAATGAATTAATTTGCAAGATCCTGCACAAGCAAGTTGTAAATCACCCACAATTGAGAAGTTAAAAACAGAAGTTCAACAATTGAACTAAGTCCTTCCTGTGCATTGCTCATAATTTGCTAAGAACCCTTCTGTCACTTTCACCCTTCCACCCTCATAGAGAAGTCAATAGCTACCGAGAATGATCCTGTCGTTAGGCAGTAAGATTTAAAGTGGGAGAGTGAAACTGACACCAGGTAAGTCCGCCAGCCTATGACAGACATGGGACAGCCTTGCAGCACACGGTTAGCTGCGATTACTAGCCTGATTGCATAGCAGCAGCAGCACTCAAGAAAAAATTGAATGCCAGAGGAACAAGTGATAAGAGATACGGTACAATTGTTTTCTCATGCAAGAAATTTACAAGTGGAAAAGAAGCGTTTGTGAATGTGCCCAGTAACAACTGCTGAGAATGATTGGATCATTAGCAGCTTGCAGGGGATAGGCTTGAAACAAGAAATCTCGGTGAGCACTGTTTTCATCGGAAGCAGAGCATTTGCCAAAATTTTCACAACACAAAAACTTAACAGCTTTTCTGATGTTTTCACCATTTTAGTTAAATTTTTTGCAAGTTGAACGGGGTTCTACAGGCCAGTCCCAAGCCCTGTGTATGCCCTGTACACATCCTTGGGGGCTGTGGAGATGAAAATGTGCCAGATGGAAATTGTCATAAAAGTGCTGTAAAACTGCTATAAAATTCCCAGAAAGTGACAAAAAAAATCCCAGAAAGTGACAAAATAAAATATCGTGGGAAGTGCCGAAAATGATTTTTTTTAAAAAATGCTGGGAGTGCAGAATCACCAGAAACTGACAAAGTACTGACAGACACTCGCAAGCACCGGAAGATCAGTATTACCCTTGGAACGGGAACACTTGCTCTCATCTCAGCCCTAGTAGAGGATAATGCATAGCAAGATTTAATGCTGGAGAAGGAGATTTGACAGCATGTGTGAAGGATGGTAAAGAGCAAGAATACTCTCCTGCAGGTAAAAGAGCCAGGAGAAAAGGGTCGTGTGAATGTAGCCTGTAATACAAAGCATATACAACTGTATGAGTGACTCTGTCAAGTGGATTAAGCAGTGTTTTTTTAAACCATTTTACCTCAGCTTCATTGTGGATTGACTTCCACTGCAGAAGCTGGAAAAAAATTAGCCCGTGTATAAGAGATTTGTTTGTCTTAGCGGTACATGGTCTGTCTTTCTCTGCGCTTCTCTTCTCTCTGCCTGGTCTTCGTAAATTTGATAAAACCATAAATGTCCCTCATCTTTTACATGCCGTTCCTCTCTCCCCTAGAGAATGTGACAAGCTTTTCCTGCCTCATAAAATGTCTAATATATTTAGCAAGGATTCATAATTTATCTATCATTTACAATGTATACAACATTTCTAAGACGTAGTCTAGTCATTACATTGGTCCTCTATTCAATTAATGTTAATTAAAACACAAAACAGTCTGCTGTCTCCTGCCAATTTGAATGTTTTAGGATGTTCTGATTAAGCCATTAAGCATCTTTGAAATGTCTATAGCCTTAGCCACAATCTGGAGCTTCACCACTATCTTCCTTTTCACATTATTTTCAGTGGCTAACATCACATCGCATATCTCTGCATTTGAAATTTGGACACTGTCTAAAAATCTGTATGCTAGCATCTTGTGTTACCAAGACACAGGCAATTTCTCATCTGGATTTCTTCATCAAATCCACACAAACACAAACACAAACACAAACACAAACACAAACACAACTGCTCAGGTCTTGTTGATGAGATTCTTGACTCAGGCCATTTTTAGACGAGCGCGTGGTGTGCTCATGTATTGTTGCCAAAATCCTGTGAGACGGGATTAGATGAGACGCTGTCGCGAGTCACGCTCATGGGACGCACATTCTTTTCTGGCCGCAAACTGACCACCTCGATCGCCGACCCGGTCAGATTGTGGCCGGAAAAGAATGTGCATCCCCCTCCCGTGCTCATCTAATCCCGTCTCATCTAATCCCGTCTCACGGGATTTTGGCAACAACGCACGAGCGTACTGCGCACTCATCTAAAAACGGCCTCAGTCAAGAAATTTCACAGGGATGAAATCATTTCTTAAGTGCAGAATTTATAGCATAAACTTTAAGACACAGCCTTGAAAGGCAAACTGGAGCAAGACAGGGCGTTTATAGACGAGACCAAAAAGGCAGCTGATCCTTTGATCAGCCGCCTTTCTTGGCGCTCATCTAATTTCTGGGGCCGCTTTTTAATCCGCGTCGGAGGGGGCAGGCTCGCCTGCCCCCTCCGACGCGGATTCCCGAAGTGCTGGCTTTACGCCGCACTTCCTGGTTCCCCGGGCGAGTGCGCATGCGCACTCGCACTCTGCGCCGTGTCTGAACTGCAGACACGGCTCGCAGAGACTGCGCGGGGGGGAAAGCCGGCGTTTGACGATCCCGCTTGTAAGCGGGATCGTCTATAAACGCCCACAGCCTGCAGTTACAAGACCAGAGCTTTATATTATCTTCATAAATTGAAAGGTATTTGGAATCCTGCAATTTAAAAAAAGGGCTTGTGCTTCTTTTCAAAGAAAGAAAGCGGGGAAAGTCTTTTGTAAACAAAATTCATGTTTGTTTGCTTGGGTTTTTTTTAAATTTTATTTTAGAAATTTAGGTTCTGTGAAGGCTGCAAATCTCTAGCATTTTTTGAGAAGTTAGCTAAGTGATGACATAAATAAATATCCCTGGGAAACTTGGACTTATAAAACACATATGTTTAAAACATTAGCTAATGAATCAAATTTTTATAACAAGAATGTAAATGATCAGCATTTTTTTAATACGCTTTAAAGCTTTGGTATGAGTCAGGTAAGCTACATTTCAACGGATGCTAGCTGGTCAGGATGAACACTGGAGGTGAAAACAGACATGATGCTAACTCCATTTTAACATCGCTTTAACATTCCTTATGCATGTTGCAGAGCTGCATAGGGCACCAATATAGGTCTGCAACATGCAACATGCATAAGTGGAATCTGACATGGGTAGGACTGACTGTCTACCTTGCTTCAAGAGAGGAATAGAAAATCACAGGTAAGGAAATTTCCCTCTCTCTCTCTTTTCACAGGGTGGACCCAAGTCAGAACTAGGGCTGAAACTCAATCTCACTATTCTCGAGAATCTCGTTCAGAACTGTACTCTCAGCAAGATTTTTCCCAATCGAGAATGAGTTATAAATTGTGCCATTCTCAACACCATTCTCAACAAGATTCTTGAGAAAATTACACAAACCACTGTGCATTCGGGGCTGGTGCCATTTTGTGCAATTTTGGAAAAGGGCTGTGCATGTGCAGAACAGTCCTGATGGCCATTTTGTGCATGTGCAATGATTTTTTATTTTTTGTGAAATATCTTGTGAAATTTTGCACCAGGGCTGAGATCAGCCGAAATCTCACGTGGTATCTCACAAGAATCCAATTGGATTCTCGTTAAAGCCCTAGAAACATTAAGGCACTAGGTTTTTTGACATAGCTAAAGTGTACAGCTATACAGCATCTAAGGTGACATCAAAGGCAAAGGCAAAGGCTGCGAGCTTCCTGAAGCTTTCTTTCAGTTCCTTAGCCTCTGCCTTCTCTAAGAGAGTCCCATACAAAAAACTGCTTTGCTGATGCTTGAGACCAAGGATATGGCCTGTAAAGCTAGGGAAGATGCTTCAAAGTTATTACCGAAGGTAATTTCTACCTTCCTATCTAGCAAACCTTTTGAATAGCCCTCCCCCTCAGCTGGTGTGGTAGCGGACTTAGCTAGATGAGCTGCTGCTGTGTCTACCTTGGTTAAACTAAACAGCTCATGGTACCTGGGGACAGTGTAGAAGTGCCTCAAGTAGCTGTGAGGACCCTTAAATCAGTAAGGCTGCTCCCAAACTTCCTTAATGGCATCTAGATAAAATTGAGCCAGTGGGAGGTCAGACAATCTAGCCCCCTGCTTAGGAAAAGCCTTTTTGTTCTCCTTTAGGGATGGGCAAACAGATCGCGGTTCGGTTCGGCCGTTGGGTTAGTTCGCCGGGTTCGGCCGTTCTGTTCGGTTGTTTGGCCGTTCGGGAAATGTTATGAGTGGTTTTTTTTGTTTTTTATAAAAAAAATTGTTTTTTATTGGGTGTTTGCTGCCACTCATCCTGATTGCCCCCCCCCCGCCCCACTGCAGGTATAAGTGTGTGGACTGGGGCTTGCAAGGGCTGTGTTTCACCTGCCTGAGGGTTCCCTCCAGAGGCCTGGATTGGAGGGGGTTTGCTGCCACTCATCCTGATTGCTTCCCCTCCCCACCCCCCTGCTGCAGGTATATTTGCGAGGGCAGGACCCTTTGGGTGCCAACCCTTGGGTGCCTTCTGAAGGGTGACAACTAAGGGTGCTGCCCTTGTGCAGCCCTTGAGAGCCCATGAGACCCAAGCCGACTACGTGGCAAAATAGCGTGGGAGCATGCAGCGGGATTGGAAGTGTTGTTCTATTCGCCTGTGAAGCAGCAGAACCTGACATGTCCATCAGTGGACCTGGGGGGTGTTGGGAGCAGATGCGCTCCTTGTAGCAGTGCCGGCGGCACATGCTCTTGAGAGCCCCGGGGCTGGGGGCTCGTTTGTCATTTCGGGTCCAGGGGCTGCCTGCTGGCTTGTGTTCTGCTGGGGTAAGCTCCCCCCCAGTCCCTTGGGACCCTGCAGCATAGACCTATGATAAGATCCAGCCGGCTGTGCCAGCATCAGCTGGGACCTGCAGCGGGAACTTTAAAAGCTGTCCCACTCACGGCGGC
>QEPC01014420.1:2893557-2922517 GCA_003113815.1 Sphenodon punctatus | reverse complement strand
TATTAACTATTCTAAATGCTATGAACTAAATGGATTATCTAATAAGTACACAGGCCTACTCCTACAAACACTAAAACTAAATCACTAACGTTATCTCTATCACTAAGCTAACTCCTACAACTACTATCCCTAACCTATCTCTCTGTCTCTCTATATATGGGATTGGGGGGAGGGGGGAAGCACAAACACAAGGTTTCAGTTTAAGGTTTAAGTTTCATTTCAGTACAAAACTGAAATGAAACGTAAAGCAATCTAATAATCCTACTCAACGCCTGCTGTTCAGGAACAGTGACTAGCTCACAAGGTGTTGGGAAGGGGGGGGAGGCAGATAGTTTCATTTCTTGCAAGCCTCTCCACCCCTGGTGCCTGGAAATCTGCTCCTCAGTGACTAGTACTACCCCTCTCTGTCACCTTACAGTGAACCTTTTTTTGCCACCCAAACTCACCCGAACACGATCTGAACTGATCGGCCATTTCACCGTTCGGTTCTGTTCGGTATGTTCAGGTTCGGGTTCGAATCGCGTTCGTTCGTCCGAACAAGTCGAGTTCGGGCTGAACTCCAAACTTCCGAACCGCGTTCACCCATCCCTATTCTCCTTAGGGGGATCCTAATTCTAGGGTGTGGGAGAAAGGGAGAGCTCTAAAATCAAGAAGACCTTCCCAAGCAGTTTCTCATAATGCTTAGGACTGAGACTAGAGCAAGTGTTCCTATTCTGAAGGGAAATATCACCCTTTCAGGAGTGCTTGCAAGTGTCTCTTGATATTTCATCAGTTTCCAGTGATTCCATGCTTCTGCCATGTTTTTGTCATTTCTGTCACTTTTTCAGACTTTCTTGTCACTTTCTGGGACTTTTACGCCAGTTTTACAACAATTTTATAGCAATTTCCAGCACTCCTGGAAGCTTAGCAGGCACGTTTTCGTCTCCACAGTCCCCAGTGGTGAGTGTACAGGTCACACACAGGGACTGGGACCAGCTCGTGGCAGCCCTGTACAACTTGCAAAAAATAACAAAAAATGAAGAAAACAGCAGGAAAGCTGGTAAGTTTTCATGTCGCATGAATCTCAGTGAATGCCCTGCTTCAAACAGAAGCAGCACTCAGTGACATTTTTGGATTCAGCCCTAATAATCCTCTGCTTCAAGCAATCTAAACTCCATTGGTTCCTCCTGCTTCTTACGTCTCAGCACCAGAGAGCTCCCCACATCCTCCTTCACTGGCCTGGAGGGAGAGGGCTTACACGAGGAGGAGCTTGGGAAGATGAAGAGGGGGAACAAGCCCTCTTTTTTCTGCTTTTGGACTCCTTATGGTGGACCTTATACTTATTCTCTTTCTTATTCCCCTGTGAGCCCTTCTCTGCTTGGAGCCCTTCCAGTGTCCTCTTTTCTTCCTGTTTGCCTTTCCAGGGAAAGGAGGAATGGGACAGTGGAGGAAGAGTCTAATGAGCCTTAGGGGTTCTGTAAGGAAGAATCCTTAGGCCTGGGTTTGCACCCCCTGGGGAGCAGCTGTAACCACTAGTGGCACTAGGGCCAGCAATGAAAGAGGCAGAGTGCTCTGTAACAGACAAGCTCAGACTCTCCGCCCTATTCTCCAAATTACAGGCTGGGGTGTATTACCATCTGGGGTTCCCCCACCCTCCCTGAAGGCCATGCCAGGAAGCGGGGGCATGAGGCAACCTGCCTCCCCAGCCACACTAATAAAGCCTCAGATATGTCATCCTACAGGAGCTGGGGAGCCTGGCCTGAGAAGGCTGGAATGTCCATTTTGTATACACTTGCCCCATGGACTCTCCACGTCTGCTCTCAGACTAAACAGCACCCTCCAGGCTGGGGCACAGCGCATCCGACTGCTAAGATTTCCCACCTTTGGAGCCACTACCATCCTGTGGAATGGTGGGGGAGGGGGGGGAAGAGAAGCCACAGTAAGCCTCACAGAAAAAAGGTGGGAAACGGTCCAACCATGGCTGTGTGCTGTTGAGGTTGCTGCTGCCACCCCTGCTCAAACTCCCTTTCACGCCATTGGCAGAGGATGGAGGAGAAGCCCTATTGGCTAATACTCCTCCTCTAAATGGGCCCCTCCTTTAGGAGACTAAAGAGAGGAGAGGTTCAAAACTGGGAGAACCCCCACCTCCACCAGCTTAGGGTGAACTCACACATAACAAAATCCGAGTTTGTGTGTTTTAAAATCAAATTTCCAATCCCCATTTTTGTCCCGATTACCATGTGAACACGCATATGGTAACTGGGGTTTGGTAATAATTTCCATAGTCCAGGGTTGGGACACTCGCCCAGAAGCTATCCCATTGTGCAAAGCATAATTCGACCCTCCCCCATTCACACACTTCCTGTGTGTCATGTCCCCTCAACTTGTTTGTTGCCATTTTGATTTGCTTGATTTGATTTGGTTTGATTTCCTATGATCCTCGGAGGACTAAGAAAACCGGGATCATGTGCACACATAACATAAAATTGGATGTTACATTCTCCCCACTTTGGAGGATTGGATTGAAAGCAGAAACCAAACCTGGGGATAAACCGGGGACAAAAGTGGGGGAGAGGGAGTGCGACCATGTTCACAAATAACATCTAAATCCAGGTCAAGCAGTAAGATTTTATGTTACGTGCCCTTAGTGCCCTGTCTTCCTGAATAGACAGACAGAGAGACAGAAAGCAAATATAATAAAATAAAGGCTAGCTACCTAACTATCATTACCTAGTGAGTAGCCAAGCATAAAAAGGTCGTTTGCCAGGCTGGAACTTGCAGTGAAAAAAGGGCCTAGGTCTGTAAAAATCCACCCACCAGTTCAAAAAGTATACTCACCAGAAGAAAGTGAGTGGATTTTTACAGCCCTGTGTATAACTAGATGCACAATCCATGTTTCCCAAGTGAGATTTGTAAGGATTCTTTCCCATAAGAGCATAAATACATCATATAGAACCCCTGATATAATTATGCCAAAACAAACAAATATAATCCTTAACATAGCCCAAACTACAGTTGGAATACAAACACCATTCATACTGCTTTAAAAAAAATTTTTTTAAAAAAAGCTATCCATAAGAAATTAAGGGATCTATCATTTCTGAGATTATAAAGCAGAATATTCATACTTGTTAAAAAAATCAGTGGAGCTAAAACTCAATAAAATCTAAGAGGTCATAAAGATGATCAGGTGGCCACTCATTAGCATTTTTTCTGGATAATGTGTTCAGTCTAGAAAGGAAAAAATCCAGATCATATTTATTCATTTGATTGGCAGCATTAAAGTGCATTCTACCATATTAAAATTATATGAGAGCAAATGTAGCACAGTAAAAAGACCCTGCTGGTAGGCAGGG
The DNA here is from genome assembly GCA_003113815.1 of Sphenodon punctatus. Classification (NCBI taxonomy): domain Eukaryota; kingdom Metazoa; phylum Chordata; class Lepidosauria; order Sphenodontia; family Sphenodontidae; genus Sphenodon; species Sphenodon punctatus. Next base: position 2,919,182 of record QEPC01014420.1, on the reverse strand, counting down.
ATACCAGAAGAAAAGAAAAGCAAGTACTGCACTAAATTTCATTACCTAGGAAGTTCTGTCCATTTCAGGGCTGCAGGCAATGAACTTACAAGAACCAATTTAGAAGCCCTGTGTAGGATCATTACCCAATCACATCAAACACTAACAGGGTCTGCTGTCCCCTCTCTCCAGGCACATAAAGCTTCCAAGAGAGATTAATGGGAATTACATGTATGGCTCAAGGGGCTGACAGAGATACCTTTAAGAGTTTCATTAATGCTGTACGTGGGAAATATATGGGCAAAATGAAAAAGAAAATTCAAAAGAGCCTCCAGCATAGCTGGACGTACCCATATATCTTTAGATCCTACCCATCAATTTATAAACTAAGGCATTTTCCACAGTGATTTCAATAGGACGTGGGACCACAGTTGCTAGAAAATAGGATCAGCAGTGAAACAGTTAAGATGGCTGTGCTTTTGTATTCATTAAAGAGGAGGTGCATCAAATGCCTGCACACACTCTTACTTGATGTGGTTTGTGTGTGTGTGTACTCGGTGCATTGTTCTTTCCAACAAAGATCGATGCCTGTTACTTTAGCTCTGTGCCACTTCCTGTTCTCTCTCCCTTTCAGAGTCTGGACACACACGAAGGATGAGTGCGTGTGTGAATCATTCCGCTTCAGCCTGACTGTCCAAAAGAATGAATCTACAATTGCAGCAAACCATTCAGACTGGATGGTAAACTCCCAAACCTCGCTGTGGAGTTTGAATCATCAACTGCTGTACAATAAAGTTTAAGAAAGCTACTGAAGAATATAACTGAAGTAAATCCCCCAACATTCCCAGCTGTTTTGCATTCATTATTTTGTGTGTACATTTTTCAAAGTGTACATTTTTGTACGTACATTTCTTTGTATAACTGACTGGGATAATATTGTAAGAATCATGCTCTGAGACCCCACCCACCCCTCTACCACCAGCAGCTTTAGATTTATCCTAGCAAGGGCTCCTCAAGGCAGAGAATTCCCTGCCCTTCAGGAAAACACCATTGACACCTTGTGTGTGTTTGCACCCTGGCACATTTTTGGCCACTGGAGACAAACGGTAAGAGGTATTAGGCTGAAATTTTAGTATGTTATGCCCAGAGGTGACAATGTCCTAAAAGCTCAAACTTGAAGAGCTACTAATTAACTTTAAAAAAATGTTTTTGTGCTCGCAGGGGTCGATTCAATCCCATTACAGAAGGTAAGGGCTAGATCAGAGGTGGGCAAAGTTCCAAAGCCAAGAGCCGCATACCAATAATTTTCACCTTGCCAAGAACCACAAGCTACATTACATTGGTCTCGGATTCGCCCAATCCCAGAGATGGGACATCATGGCTACCTTCCCCACACACACATCAAAGCTTTGGCTCTCAATGGTCTGGTGGGTTTGGCTAGCAGTAATAGTGGCTCAGGGCATGCCTTCTTGCTTCTTAAGCCCCCAGGAGACTCTGGTGGCAGAAATGGTGTCTCGTCTTCTTTTGCTCCTGAGAGAGCCACACAGGCTATTTTTGCACAGATGCCTCTCCCCCTGCCCGCGCTGGGTGTGCAGTTGTGGAGGCACCATGAAAATGCCATAGTAGTAGTAGGTGGGGGGATGGGTGTGTGTCCATGCAATCAGCATGGGTGCGGGGTGCGCACCCTCGCGCAACACCCACCTCCACTCATGGAGCCATCCAGAAAACCAGAGGAGGCTCCATGAGTGGAGATGGGTGGAGGTGGGTGTGCGCCTGTGGAAAAGGTCGCACACCCACCTCCACCGGCGCACACCCATTCCCCCCACCCACCGCGTCCATGCAAAAACAGCCACAGACACACACCCAGGCAGAGTTCCCACGAGACTCCCAAGCTGTTATTTGTCCACCTCTGCTCTAGATTGTTGAGGAGCAACCCCTCATGCTTTGACACGTAGCTAGACCTAAGCATGTGTGTTTACATGAGCATACAAATATATATTTAGGGTCACAGCTAGCTGTTTACCCTCTATAAATGGCATGCAATCTTGAAATTCATAGGCCCACAAACCTTAACTTTAGTAGCAGATGAACAGGAAGAAAACTATAATTAAAGTCATACAGCACCTACATGAAAATAACATGTGAAGCACAAAGTAGCACACCTTAAGCTATGGAAAACAGTTGCTGTAAACCGGGGATAGACAGAATAGCATATTCTATTAAAATCTAGTTTTTAGAGCAATTCTGATAGACTCCTATTGATTTAACAGTTATTACATTGTATAGCTCATTTCAAATAGGAATTGGAGTGTTAATCTCAAATTTAAAGACTGATTCTTTTTAAAAAGAAACTATACATAAGATAAATAACTATGGCCGTTGTTACACAGCAGACGATGGTCACGCTGGTGCATGCATGGCAAGCAGGCAGGGCATGCATACTGGCACACATGCATCCCCATGCACCCCCCCCACACACACTTATCAACACACATGAAGCAACCTCCATTTTCGCTGGTTGCTCCGTGTGTGTTGATGAGTGCGAGGTGAGTGGGGATGCATATTAGGTGGGAGTGTGTACACACGCCCACTCACCGCACGCACCACATCCTTCACGTGGGGTTCTCCCACTCATGAACACCCAGATTTCTGGGTGTTCATGAGTGGGTGCATCTCATGTGAAAAAGGCCTATAAACTGACTTTTAGAATGACATTCTGTGTGCTATGTTTACACCAAGTAGCATTTGAAATGGCTGAAATATTATCCCTTGCCTCTCCCCAAAAATGGGGTTCTAATGGAGAAAGAAGACTTATATACAGCTGCACGACCAGGTGTCAGTATAATAAAACCAAGTTTGAGAAAGCTCCAACATTTAATTCCACAGTCCGCTCATATTTATGATGATAATGCAGCTTTGGGGAACTCGTATCACTTCAGGAATTTGTTTTTTGAGTTGCCCATTCTTAGCCTTATAAACTTGTAATAGGATCTAAAAATAGAAGGGTAATTCTCCTGTGAGGTGCAAACATTTTGCTGCAGCTCTGTTAATTACATCACTTGAAATACCTGTTCACAATTCACACTTTTCTGCATCCTAGAAGTTCTGCAACCTTTACTCCAGTTGGGTAGTACTTACTTGCACAAAGAATCCTATTACCACTAGGACTATTTGTACAAGTAAATCCTACTTGCTCAAGTAGTGGTTGCTAGAAGCAGGTTCTAAAATTTTATCTGTCCTGTACATGATCAAATAACAAATGAACAAGAAAGATCTTACATACACAAGTTCATTCGCTTGTGGAAATAGAAAATAAGTGTTTTCAGATACAGAATAGAACTGCATCATTAAAAATAGGTCTTTCATAACAAAAGCATCAGCTAGAGGACACCATGAGCAACTAGGATTGATGCCGAAGGCTCGTTCCAAAGGGAATACATTATGAGTCTAATGGACTGAATAGATAGAAAATTTCAGATTGTTTATCTGCCTGTACATATTGGGCCCAGAGAGAAGATGAAAAGCAGCACTACACAACAAAAGCATCAGAGAACAAAGCTTAAAGTAATGTAAGAAGAGACGTTATAGAACACAGGAATAAAGCTCTCTGAAATTCATAGTTCTACAAGTTAAATATATCAAATCATGCATTATACCTAGTATTAAGATAAACCAGCGGATGTTTCTACATAGTAAAAAATTATTTACAGACCCAGAAATGACTTCTGATGATCCCACTCTCTCACTGTAATTAATACCACTCACATTTATAACTCTCAAAGGACTTTAAAAGATGAAGGAAGTTACCTTACCATTAGTCCCTCTCTTTCCAGATAAGAAAAAAATGAGGCACAAACAGTTTAAGCAACTAACTATATCACCAATGTCAATGCCGAAGATGAGAATGGAAAAAAACTATATTTGAGTTCCAGGCCTGTAACTTTTCACTAGACACAGTACCAACTAAATTTGAAGTAAAATGGAAATCTCTTAGCACAGTATTTTGCTCTAGCATGTTGAGGAGAAAATGCTATGAACTACCATAGCAGATTCAGGACTCCAAAATCCCACCACTAGCAACGGCTTTATGTTACTGCAGATGAGGGTACACAAATGAAACAGATTTATATTTGAAAACTGCTTCAGCCCAATATGTATCAACAAGTCTGTATGTGTTACTGGAATTAACATCATGAGAATTGTAAAAAGGAACAAGCGGATAACTATATGGAGATAGTATGCTATGAGAAAGACAACAGAGGTTCAAATAGTAATCATCAATGAGGATGACCGATATCATCCTTCTCCTATGCTGCTTCCTCTGCCTGCAACTACCTCTCTGCACACATAGGCTTTGCTCCCTCGTTCACTCCCTCCCACCTTCCAAATCCTTCCTGAAAACCTATTTCTTCCCTCATACTTCCCCTAGCTCCTCATCCCCAACACTGCTCACTCGTTCTCATTCCACTGTCCTTTCGTTCAGGATTCCTTTCTCCCTTAATTAAAACAAGCACATGCACCTTGACTTTGCAACTTCATGAATGTACCCCAGTTTCTCTCTGTGTCCCCCTCTCCCTTGTCTCCCCTCCTTTTTGTATCCTAGGCATTAAGCTCCCAATGGCAGAGACCTACCTCTAATTAATGAGTGTTCAGTGCTAGCTACGTTGCTGGCACTAAATAAAATAAAATAAATTAATTAATTAAATAAACAAACAAACAAACCACTCTGCCAATCTTATTTACACTGGAATGCAGTCAACAATAGTAGAAGACCTTTGTTTTGTGTTTTTCCACACATCTCAATCTACAAGACAAATAATATGGTATCAGAGGATAGAAGTTGTTACTCTAGGAAGATGAGACAATAAAATACCAGGGAAAGAGACTCTCACAACTACACTAGGAAGAGAATCCCTGCTAAAACTTAGGGATATGCAAACCCCCAGGGGTTCGGCCCATTCGGGGTTTGGCTGAGCCCGAAATTGTTCAGTTCGGTCCTTTTAGGTGGTTTTCCCTCCCCCCTCCAGGCTGTGCGGGTGAAAGGGGTACTGGGGAGCACCTCCCCCCACCCCCACCCTGCCGAGCCTGGGATTTATTTTTTTTAAACCCGCCCACCCCAGGAATCGCCCCTACTTGGTGGTGCCGGGGCTCTGGCCCTGGGCCTGGCGGCGGGAGCGGCAACGGTGGCAGGTCCGGCCAGCGGCCTGAAGCACTCCAGAGCGCCACCGCCACCAGACCTGCCGCCGCTGCCGCTGCCGGACCCAGACCGAAGGCCCCAGCACCACCAGGTAGGTACGGTTATGGTAACAGCGGCGGCAGCAGCGGCAGGTCCACCGGCGGCACTCCAGAGCGCTTCAGGCTGATACTAGGCTTTCTGGTTTGACCCGGAAGGTCTAGTAGTGGCCTGAAGTGCTCCGGAGCGTCACTGCCACTGGACCCGCTGCCGCCGCCGCCGCTACCACCACTGGACCCAGGGCCAGAGCCCTGGCACCACCAGGTAGGGTGATCCCTGGGGTGGGGGTGGGTTAAAAAAAATACCCAGGCTGGGCAGGGTGGCGGGGGGAGGTGCTCCCCGGCGCCCCTTTCACTTGCGCAGCCTGCAGGGGGAGGGGAAACCGGGTTCCTCCCTGCCCCCCACTCCCCTCCCGAATGCATTCGGAACCTGAACTTTGTTCAGTCAGTTCAGGTGGGGGTCGGTTTGGATTCGGGGTGTTCGCGAATGGGCCGAACACCCCGAGTTCAGGCCAAACCCCGAACGTCTGAACCGCGTTCGCACATCCCTACTGAAACTAACTGGGACACAATCAGAGCGACAAGGCCAATGAAGAATGACTACCTGCTACCAAACTTTGCTTTCTAAGCATTGCTAGCCCTGCCTGCAACAGCTTTCGCAGAGATAAGAACAGTAGTAGACTCAAGTGCAGCACATGGAGGGGGCCAATTGAAGCCCATTGTATGACACTGAATGGGCAATGAATTTGCTGGGACCAGCAGCCCAGCACACAGGTGGCTGCAAAGTAATTTCTCCCCCTGAGAGGGAATGATGTTGCTGAAGGCTGCTGCTCTGAGGCCACATGCTGCTCCTGCTATTCCAGTGGCCTCAGAGCAGCTGTAGTGGTGGCACCTGCCTAGAGAAGCAGAAGTTCAATCTGCTGAAAATCTAGGAACCACATGAGTATTCCCCTCCTCTTTTGTGCATCAGTATTGTGCAGGTAAGCTACAAGAGTGCCTATTTTAGTTACTTAACTGTGGATGCTACAGTTATTTGTTTACTGTGATTATAGTTTGATTTCTTTAAAGAAAATAGAAGCCTGATAATAATGGTTTGGGGGACTATTTTCATGAAGAAACGTTAGTGAACACCCAGAATACCAGTAAAAAGCCAAAGAAGCAAGGTAACAAGAGAGCCATATTCCAAGGGAATAAGAGGTGGACCAGAGGGTAACCTCCATTTGGAAGAACAGCTCCGCCTTTCCTGAGGATTGAGTAACTGCAGGATGCTATGTTAGATGGGTTTCTTATTACCTGGTTTGAAAATTATGTGGTGGTAGCAAAATGGGCTAAAAATAAGGTAGTTTGGGAGGTTATTACAGAGTTATGGGAAGGATGAATATTCTAACCGCTCACCCTTCAAAAAGATTTGATCAATTATGTATTTCTGTCTATCGAAGAAAAAATTATAACCAAATGGTGAACTGCAAGAGAACTGCTTGGCAACAAATAAACAATTATCCACAGGAAAATTTTAGAAGCAGAGAGTTTGAAGAGCCTCCCAATGAATGTTACCAAGCTTTGTCCATCCCCAAAATATCTCATTCTAGTGATGGATGAAAAGACTATCAACTAGAACTAGGTAACTTACCAAGAAAGGCTGTACTAAGATCCAGTTCCATCTTTATATTTAATCAGATCTGCAACATTTCTCCATTCTACTTCTGGGCAAATCTTACACAGGTAAACCTAACTTGCATGACAGTTTTGAGATGTGGAAAGAGTATGATTTCACAGCATGTTCACATTAGTAGGATTTGAACACATTTTTTCTGAGGTGTCAGATTACTGCATCAACTCCATTTCATAAACTTATCAGATCCCACGTTCAACCAGTCTTATCAGGAGTAATCATTGCTCACTCAATTTGCCTCTAATCCTTTCTGCCATGTTGGAACTCCCTCACTGAACTTTAGATTGCAAGTCCTCGGGCAGGGACCATGTCTATCTTGTTTTTTGTAAAGTGCCAGGTACATCACTGGCGTTAAAGAAATGCTAATAATAATAATAATAATAATAATAATAATCTATGCTCTGCTCCCTCCTAACCACCAACTGCTTCCTAAACCTACCTCTTTTCTGGCTCATCACTCATAGATTTTTCACTGATGCTTCTCCTTATACTTTTATATCCTTCAAGATCCCAAACCTTTCCTTGTAACCAAGTTACGTACATGCACTTGCAACTTTTCAGCTTCTTGAATGTATCCTTGACTCTCTCAGAGGGCATTTTTAGATCAGAGAGCTTTCTCCTGCAGCTTTAAAATGCAGCTCAGGGAAACCCCTGCAGGGGGGATCAGATGCTCCTCACTGGACTGGACGTTGGAAACAGCAGCATCGGGTGACTCCCAGAAGTTTTGAGACGCGGACTAGGTAAGTCCCTGATAATCGAGGTCTTACCTAGTCTGTGTCCTTAGACCTAGGATCCTCGGTCTTACCTAGTCCTACAGCAGCCAGGCAACTTCTGGTTCAGTGAGGATCATGAAATTCCCCAAGTCGTATTTTAAGGTATTGAGAGAAAACTCTCCTATCTAAAAAACACCCATTATGTCACCCACTCTCCTCCTTGTCCAGAGTAGATTTAAGACCCTCATGGCAGGGACCTGTCTAAAATCACAACTGTTCCACACCAGGCAGGCATAATAGAAAGAAGAAGAAGGTTTTTTTGTTATTCAGTGAGCTTCCATATATTTTAAAAGCACAAACAAAGTGAATACTTTGCATTAATTGGAAAAGCTCATGAATAAGCAAAAAATAAAACTGCCACTGAAATTATATAATGGTAGTGGAAATGACTACCAAGCATTACAAAGCAAGAGTACAAGAAAGACAGTACTGAGTTCACAGTTCTGTACCCACTCTTGGTTCCCAAGCTGCACTATTAACAAACAGCATGTGATTTGGAGGGGGGCATTCCCCCAACCCCGTCTCCCCACAAAGTCCCCCCCCCCCAAAAAAAATAAAAAATACATAAACGTGTGATAGGTCGGCTTTTCTGAAATCCTTACAAGCAGAATTTATCTAATCTATGGAGCTAGAGTGATAGAATTTAGAGACTAAGATTCTGTATCCATACATACAGTTGCTAAAACACCAGCAGACAACACTCAGTCCTTTACTGCTATACTAATAGCACTCTTCCAAGATGCAGCTAAGGGTCCAAAAACTAGTGAACTTTAATCAAAGAAGGCAATTCTAAGTTTCATACTGGTGGCTCACTACAATCTGTCTCTCCTGAAAACTCCTCTTCTATACTGAAAGTCCATCTTTACAATAAAACTAATTTGGAAGAAGTAAACACATTTAAACAACTCACCACCACCACCACCACCACCACCACATTGTCGATGCACCCCGGAAGAAGACGAGGACACATTTCATAGGGTTGAACGGCTGCACTCTTTATTAATTTTAAACAAAAAAAAGGGGGGAAGGGGCAACCCAAAAGACTGACAGACACATTCACTGCTTCCAGCTTTACAGGACCAATCGGTGGTGGCTTTGAGGTGGGCATAGGGGGCAGCCCTGAGGTGGGCATAGAAGGGTCATAACTGGGACTTTGGGGATGGCATCCCAGAAATCAGGAAGACACGGTTTACACATCCAGTCTGGCCAATTATCATCCCAATCACATCTTGCAGCACTGTGACTGAGGACATGATAGAATCTCTATTGGCTTTTCCCTAAACAGATGTTTCCGACTTCCCAGTACCAAGTGTGGGAGAGATGTTGCAATGGTTACAGCACAGAATGAGGATATTTGATTGACATTTCTGCTGGCCAGTTGGTATCACAAACCGATCTTATACCACAGTGACAAGTAAGAGAATCCCTGACAGGCTCATTCTCTGCATATGCTGTGCAGGCTTATACAATTGGGACCCTTTATCACATATTTCTTATGTTTGGCAGAGATGATCCTGAAGGTGTGAGATATAGCCCTGCCAAATTTCATGCACACTGTTTGGACTACAAAGATGTTACAGTTAAACATACATTTATAAGTTAATTGCTTATATCACCAGTACCCTTTATCTAATTCTTCTGAAAGTTGGCATAGAGAGTAATCTTGGGGAGGGGTATAAACCTTCCAAGTTTCATCCACATTAGATGGGAGACAAAAAAAATTACATCCAGGAATATATATGCAGATTTTTGCAAAATAACATAATTCAACTGCTTATAAAATCTGATTCTTTAATCCAATCTTTCTGAAATTTGGTACACATAATACCTTCCATTGGAGGTACAATCCCTCCATGTTTCATCCAAATATAATGAAAAACAAGTTACAGCCAAAAATGTGTTTTCCATTGAAATCAATGGAAATAAAAAACAAAAGCAAAAATGAAAACAACATTTTGATATTTATGAAAATGAAAAATTTAAATAAAGAAAAAGGAAAATGGCATTGGTTCCTAGTGCACACCTCTAGCATGCCATGTTACCAACAGTTTCCCACTGCCACTGCTCTTGCACCCACACCCTGTCTAACCCCCAACTCCAGCCATTTGCTCTGGGCCCCAATAGGCCCTCCAGGGCCCTAGGCCCTGTTGCAACTGTGCCCACCCACCCCCCGCCTGCTCAGTAGCTATGCTAGTTCCTAGATCTGTCCCCTATCTTTTTCGGATGTCTTGATCTCTACTCCCTTATTCTAACTAGTCACAGTCTTCCGGAGCTTGTGGGTAGAAACTGGATCTAGGGATCAAATCCAGGAACTGAAAAGCGGCCCACATGAAAATTAGCTGCAGGCAGTATTTGCCCCCTGGTCCTAAAGTTCCCCACCCCTGAGCTAAGGGGTCTGCCCCACTCCCATTTTTACTTTAATGGAAAGGAACCATTCAGCCACTTTGACATCATGAGTGTTTCTAAACGGGCAATGCTGGGAAGGGAGGTCCATTGCTGCTGAGTGGCGCAGCTGCAGAGCAACCACTCAGGTGGAGTGTGTGAGGAGGGATTGGATTCTAATGGGTGGTTCCCAGTGTGGCTACCACAGCAGCCACCTCACACTCCCCCTGCCATAGATCATGGGGGACGGGGAAGGACGTCAGGCTGGCCTTTGAAACTGACATGTCGCAGCGTGAGTTCTGGGGAACCCAGACTACTCAGCACTTGCAGCCAGTTCCTGTAACTGACAAAGTCCATGTCCCCCGCCTACAGTGTCTATTAGTGGCGTACTGGTCTGCTGGCGTGGCTGTCTGTCTCAGTTCATATAGGATGGGGATGCATGGTCGCCGGCTGCCACGCACCTTTTTGGCTTGCCATACATGACACATTACAGATTTCTCATTAGTGCTCCATGAGTAGCCATGAGTGGGTGCTGCATGGCTCACGGGAGCGCACATTCCCCCACTCCACCTTCAGATGGGGACGAATGGCTCCTGGGTGGCCATGTGTGGAAGCATCTCATTTAAAACACCCTCTGTTGTGAGGTGAGAGGGAGATGGATGAAATCGCAGAGTTGGATGGATGGTGCATCAGAGGTCATCTTCTCAATGCAGGAAATCTGCAGCTAAAGCATCCAAATTTGCCAAATTTCAGAAGGAGTGGAAAAAAGGTCTTGGTGGTATAAGCAATTAACATATAAATGTATGTCTGACTATAAAATCTTAGTAGTCCAACCAGTGTACATGAAATTTGGCAGGGATATATATTACACTTTTGTGATCATCTCTGGAAAATATCAGAAAGATTTTATAAAGGGTCCCAATTTTATATGCCTGTACAACATATGTAGAGAAGGGGCCTATGCCTGGGATTCTCTTATGTCACTGTGGTATAAGATCGGTTTGTGATGCAAATTGGCCAACAGAAATGTCAACCAAATATCCTCATTCTGTGCTGGGACCATCCCAACATCTCTCCCCCACTTGTTTCTGGGAAGTCAGAAGCATCTGTTTAGGAAAAAGTCGATAGAGATTCTCTGATATCCTCTGTCTCAGTACTGCAGGATGTGATTGTGATGATAATTGGCCAGTCTGGATGTGTTTAAACTATGTCTCCTGACTGCAGGGATGCTATCTCAGAAATCCCAGTTATGTTGCTTATGCCCGCCTCAGGGCCACCCCCTATGCCCACCTTGAAGCCACTACCAATTGGTTCTGTAAAGCTAGAAGCTTGCAGTAATGTGTTTGGCCATTGAATGTGTCTGTCAGTCTTTGGGGTTGCTCCACATCCTTCCTCCTACAGTCTCTCTCCCCCTGCCATGTAGGGTACCTGCCTCTGACAGGCACTGAATATGCTGATATTCATCTGAATAATGATCTTCATGTGGACAACAACAATTGCTTATATAATTGGGGCCCTTTATCAATATCTCCTGTACATTTGCTAAAATGGCAGGAAAGGTATTTGATACATTCTTGCCAAATATTCTGTAAACAGAATGGAATATCAAAATGTTACAGCTGAAAATGTATTTTCAGGTTAATGTCTTATACCTGTGTGACTCTTTATCCACTCTTTCTGAAAATTGGCAGAAATATTAAGCATATGGAGGGACATAATATGCACAAGTTTCATGAACATTGAATGCAAGATAAAGAAGTTGTAGCCATGAATGTGTATGGAGCTTTTCTTAAAATAACAGCATTCAATTGCTTCTGAAATCAGTTCCCTTTATCTAATTGTTCCGAATTTTGGTACACATAGTGCCCTCTTTTGGGGGTACAATCTCCCCAAATTTCATCAAAATTAAATACGAAACATAAATATTATAGCCGGAAATATGTTTTTCAGTTTTTCCCTTTATTTCAAAAACCAAATGTCATTTTCAGTTCCCGATTGCACCAAACTAAAGACTGAACCGAGCCCAACTGAACTGAATACCGAATCTGAACTCAACATTCGACCCAAACCACCGAACTGCCAAACATCTGAACCTGGTTCTGTTCACACATTCCTAGACAATAGTCTCTACCACCCAGTTGCTCCCCAAGTTATTCTAGCATCACCCCCGATCTGCCCCCCAGGGAAAGTAGCAGCCCCTCCTCCCCAAAGAGCTTCAGAAGGAGCATGGGTCCCTTCTCTGGCAGGGAAACTGTATGTGAAAGGGTGCCAGCAGCTTCTTCCAATCAGCTCTTAGGCTGCCCCCAATCTCAGCTGCAGTCTTACTCCTCCTTCCTTTGCTCAATTTATGGAGCTTCCCATGTTCCCCAAGCCCAGCAGCAAGGCCCACAGAGCTCCATAAGGCTACCTGTGCAGAAGGAGCAGGAGAGCAGCCAATGCATAGGGAAGCCTTCTGGCTCTGCTGCAGGGAGTGAGCACCAGTCTGGTATCTGGGTCACCTCTCATACTGTCTCTTTGCAAATCAAGTGTGCTGTGCATGGGAGGAAGAGTGTGTCTAGACAGGGAGAATTGTCTCTAGTTTCTTCTTTGCATTGGGTTCCCTGCTCACCGGCAGGGGTGGAGACGCTGTTCCCTCCCCTTGCAGTGTCATTTAAACCTACACTGCACAAGACAGGCTACTCAATTGACACAGCTGGTCAGCACACGCACACACACTGCTCTGCAGCTGCAGTGTCTTTGTACAAGAGGGCAGAGGGGCTGAGAGAGAAGGCAGAATGGGGAAACCATCCTTCACAACTCACGCTCCTTAGGATGGAATTAAACAGCAGTGATAGTGAATTCTAAAAAGCCAGGTAAGTAATGGCACAGGGGAAAAGAGGCTACACAAAAAAGACCTGTATGCAATAGCAGCCCCATGTTCTCCAAACATGACCTCAGACTCGAACTAAAGGACAAGAGGGAAGGTGGCATAAAAAGTGACAATACCGTTATAATTACCCTTCTCCAGTGATGTTTTGTTTACAAGCACATTAAGCAATAAATCTTCAAAGGGAAAACCACACGCTGAACTTGGAGAAAAAAAGACAAAGTACAAGTTGTTTATGGCCCCTGAATTCTTTTTATCACTCTGGAGGTAAATTCCTTAGATGTCCCTTATTTTAGGATACTGGATCTGGCAATCATATGTCCTTAGGAGGCAGTGGGAAGGCAAGGAGTGGGGGAGAATGACAATGACTCAGGGCGCTTTCCAACAAAATGCGCCTGATTTGCCTCTGGAAAAATCTCCAGGAGGTAAGTCAGGCTCAGGGTTTGTAATGTGAAAATGTTAACCTGTGCATTTTTGGACAGCAATCCTGCAGAGGGAATGCAAAGTCAGATTTACCAGCTTTGAATCATCTCTGAATCCCATGCAGGATTGCTGGCAAAAACGTGCAGGTTAACATTTCCACGTTACAAACCCTGCACCTGATTTGCCTCCCGGCAATTTTCCCAGAGGCAAATCGGGTGCATTTGTAACATGGGAAAGCACCCGCAGAGAGATGAATTTCTCTGAGGACTAATGGGCTTTTCATCTGCATGAATTTATGAAAACCCTCAGCCTTCAAGGAAAGCTCATGGAGTTGGCTGATCTGCAAAAGCAGTTACGGTATGTGTGCCACTTGCCAGTGTTTGTCCCTTTCCTATTCCATCCGCAAACAAGAATAGATTCCCTCTTACTATCTGTTTTGGGAAGAAAGAAAGGGAGAAGCAATGCTAGTCCAGTAAGGTGCATAAAAGCATAAGCCACAGATTTCAGGCACGATTACTTAAAGCAATGTGTGTTTGTATATATAACCATTCCAACCAATCCTGGGGACGTGACTTCATGAGTCCTGTGTGATTCCAAATTTACACTTTGAAGATGTTGGAGACTAGTCTACAAGTTAAAAGTTGGATTTCATTCACCATACTTAGGCTGCAGCCCAACCCCCAACCCCCCTCCTCCCCCCCCCCCGAAAAATAAAAAAACTGCTGTGTGTGGAGTTAAAAGCCACAAGGTTAGAACTAGGCCCACTGTAATAGAGTGTGTGCATTCAGCTTTCTGCAATAAACCTTACTTCTCAAATTATCATGCCTGTTTCTAATCTCTTGGATCATAGTTTCATTGAATTACCTCCTCCTCTTCCCAAATGTCAGTCTTCCCCTTTATATTCAAGATATTTCATACAACAGCTGAAGTGAAAGCAGTATTAGCTGTTCTATAAGATTAATATACTGTATTACATGTGCTCTCCTAGCTATGCACTTGCTCATAAGGCCACATATTTTGTTCTCCAAAGCACTCCCTTTTACCACAGATACTCCCATGCTATAAAAAAGATGACCAATTAGTTCTACAGAAATAGCAACAGGTGTTCTTGTTTAATGCTGATCATGAGAGAAAGGAATGATATTTCAGTCAAGGAAAGATGTCGGTCAAGGAGAATCTCTCTGGAGCCCTTGATTCATAAGGAAGATTTCCTCCTCTGACCTCACGTAAGGTTGCTATTTGCAAAGACAAAATTCTTCCCATTTACAAAATGGAAAATGTTTTATGTAAGATGGTTCTACAAAGCCACTTATAGGGACAAAAGATGCTTCCCTCAAAACGTTATGCACCTTCACCCTTCCCTGAAGACTCAGGGCAACTAACATATTATATATAAAAACAAATATAAAAATCATAAAACCAGACATGAAATACCCATAAACACAACCCAAATCCTAACCCTAAAAGCCTGGCCAAACAAGAAAGTCTTACATTGCCTCCAGAAGGTGCTCAGACTTGGAAAAGCTTTGGTGAACCTACAAGGGCAGGGAGTTCCAAAGCTCTGGAGCAGACACTGAGAACATCTCTCTTCACATCCTTATTATGTGGATGCATTGCAAAGATGGAACCTGCAGGAGGGCATTCCCAGCTGACCTGAGAGGCCACAAGGTGACATACAAGGGAATGGGTCCTTTAGATATGTAGGTCTCAAGCCTACATATTGTGCCCAGAACACTATTGCCACCCAGTGCAGACTCTGGAGCACTGGTGTAACATGTTCCCTTCAATCAACTACTTGGGGCTTCAGCTGATGCGGAATGTGGAGGCGAGGCACCACATTCTGCACCAGCTGAAGCCCCCAAATAGACTTCATGGGTAGCCCCACATAGAGCACACTGCAGTAGTCTAACCTTAAGGTAATGAAGGCATGGATGACTGTGGCCAGGTCCATTTCTGAAAGAAAAGAATGCAACCTTCTCATTAGATGAAGTTGGTGAAAAGCACTGCTGGCAACCACTGTGACTTGATGTTCTAGATGCAACTCAGTATCCAGCTGCACCCTAAGGCTGCAAAACTGAATGACCAGGGGAGGCTGCATCCCATCAGTGCTGGATGGCAACCCGTCCCTCCTCCCAAGATCACAAGGCTTGCCCATCATCATCACTTCAGTCTTGTTTTGATTCAGCCTCCATCGGTTCACCTACATCTAGTCCCCAATCACAACCAGAAACTGAGTAAGCACCAAGACTGCAGGACTTGGGTTGGATGAAACAGGAAGATAAATTTTGGGTGTCATCAGTGTATTGAGGACACCTCATACCAAAATCTACAGACAATGGGTGAAAACAGACATGACACTAACCACCCTTTAACCACCCTTGGTGGTTATTTATGCATGTTGCAGGGCTGTATTGGTGCCCTATGAGCCCTGCAACATGCATAAGTATGGTGGTTAGCCTCATGTCTGTTTTCACCCAATTTTGCCCAGTGGTCTCAGATACACATTGAGCAAGAGCAAAGACAATTTGGAACCCTGTGGGACCCCACAGGGATGGGGGCAGGGAGAACAATTATATGATTACTTACAGTAAATTATTCAGCTGCTAGATGTCTCTGTGGCAGCCGTGGTCCACCCATTAGGTCAGCAGGGGAGGTGTCCCCTTTAAGAGCTCTCCCTAGTATCTAGTTGAGAGCTTGCTGCCACGGCGCTGTCACTTTAAAGTGGCTAGCTAGTGCTGCACTTCTGGGTTGGGACACCAGGGACAAACTGCGCATGCTTGCATAGTGCATCTTCTGTGTTTCCTAACAATCACAGCCATGCGAGCACACAATCTGAATGCAGCTGCATCATGCATGCACATGTTCCTTGCATGCCAGACAAGAAAGTTTGAAGTGGTCTGCGCAGGTATGGGTCTGCAGTAGGGACAATTTAGATTATTTAGTGGCATGGGTGGCTGGGAGTGCCATCCATACTGTGGGCATTGTGGGTTGTTCTACTTAACTTTACCCACTAGGGACTGAGTAACAGAGTCCCAAAGTGTGGGGGAGGTGGGAAGGGAGCTCTTTTGAGGATTTCTGGTCAGCAGAAGTAGATGCCCCTAGGCAGGAGGTTGAAAACTGAAGGAGGACATGGAGATGGGATGCAAATGAGGAGGAAGGGCAGTCATGAAGGAGCCAGGCTTGAGCTGTACATGCTTCTCTGGCATCATGTGAGGCGGCTGCTGCTGGTGGCATCACCATGACTGCTGCTGTTGCCTGTGTCCTTTTTGCTAAGTCCTGTGGGGTGGAGAGGGAGTGAAGGCACTGCACTTGAGGCCTGGGATTATTTGCCTTTTGCCAGCTGTGGTACTGCTTTTCAAGTCTTCTGCTGCTGGGTGTGGGTGAGTACTAAGTTGGGCTTTATTGGGAGTTGTTGGGGCAGGGGAAACACTGAGTTGTCCGATAGATTAGATGTTATTTTAGGGTAGGGGAGGGAGGAAGGAACTTGGAAGGAGCCATGATATAGCTGGTGGTCAACTTTCAAGGGAAGTGAGGTGTGCTGAGGAGAGGCAGTGCTAAAGAAGGAATGCCTAATAGCAGCTGTGGGTGAAGCTGCCTGCACATAGTGCCTCAAAGAACAGAGCACTGTACTATTGTGAGTGCTGTGATATTTAATGTAAGTACTCTAGAAGTTCCTCATGGTCCCCAATAGAGAATCAGGGCTACATGCTGTGTCAATATTTGCAAAACAGAGTTATGAACTGGTTTGTTGCAATGTTTTGCATCTCTCACAATTTTATTTCTAATCTGTTTTTGTTTGCATGTAGTTTAGATATTGGATATTTGGAGTGGATATAGTCTGTGTTGACTGAATGCAGCAGGGGAAAAAATGCAGCAGTGTGAAGACTTCAAAAATACTTAATTTTTACATGACCTAATATTATCTTATGGTGTGCTTTCTTGTGACATCCCCTTTGAATTTTGTCCCTCTCCTTATTGGTTGTGATATTTTGATTGTGATATTTTGGTGGGCTCAAGGTGGGAAAAAAATCACAGACAAAAAGAAGCTTTCCAATGAATTTATTTGGTGACCAAGTTGTTTGGTGACTAAGAAAACTTTAAAAATACTTGCTTTGCTGTTTTTGCATGCAGCCGTATGTGGTTTTAGTGTTTTTGAAGGAGGAAATAATAGCCATGTTAGCCACTTTGAATTTTGTCCCTTACTCTGCTTGGAATTTGAGATATTAGGGATTTTTTCACGTGTTTATTTTCTCTTGTTCACTGGTCTGGGAGCTTTCAGCTTGTGGGAAGGATACTAAAAATACTATATCAAGAGGTGGGAAACCTTTTTGATTAATATGCATGTCAATATAGATCCAAAATTGACAGTGGGTACTGAAGACATTTTTAGTATGTTAGAAAAATAAATATGAACAGGTGCTCCAAAGAGTCTATTTAAAGCATATGGGGGGAAAACAGGCTTTATTTATTTATTTATTTATTTATTAAAAATTCTACCCTGCCCCTCCTGCCACAGGTAGCTCGGGGCAGCTTACAATCCATAAAATCAACAGTCATTAAAAAATCATATAAAGGAAAAGCACCTCCCCAACCCATTCCCCCACCCCAACCCATCACCCATCTCCCCCCACCAGACGCCTGGCAGAACAGCCAGGTCTTACAACTTCTCTGAAAAGAGTGAAGGTCTGGAGCCAAATGGGCCCCAACCAGAAGGGAGTTCCACAGCCGCAGTGTGGCCACTGAGAACACCCGCCCCTGCATGGCTCCCCCAGAAGACTCGGGGGACCTTGAACATGGGGTCCCCGGATGACCACAGGGGTTGCTCCAGCACCCGGGGGATGAGGCGATCCCACAGATAACTTCCAATCACATAGGCAAAGCCTATTATGCCTGCTTAGAACAACCACTACTGAATATTTAGTAACAAAAAGGAAACAAACACTGAAAGATAGTTAAGACTGAGGAAGACTATGAAGAATTACAGGAGAACTTGTATGACTGGGCAATCAAATGGTAGATTAAATTCAATGTTGACAAGAGCAAAGTGATGTACATAGGGAAAAATAAACCTCATTATACACATAATGCTGTGGTATAAAATAGGTGATATTGCTCAGGAAAAGAATCTTGGAATCATTGTGGACAGTTCATTGAGAACATCAGCTCAGTGTGCAGTAGTGGTCAAAAAGGCAAGCAGAATGAAAGGGATAGTAAAATAAAGCAGAAAATGTCATGATGCCACTATAGAAATCTATGGTGCAATCACCCGGGAGTATTGTGTGCAGTTCTGGCCACCCCATCTCAGAAAAGATATAGTAGACCTGGTTTTGAGCTTTAAAGTCCTACACAGCCTGGGCCCTGCTTATGTGAGGGACTGCCTCACTCTCTGGGTCCCTGGGCAATCCCTGTGGTCATCTGGGGGTGCCCTCCTAGAAATACTGTGGTATCAGTGGGTCAGCATGGAAAAGTGCAGAGAATGGCAACAAAAATAATCACGGGTGTGGAATGGCCTGTGTACAGAGAAAGGTTGATGTGCCAAGACTCTTCAGTTTGGAGAAGAGACAATTGAGAAGGAATATAATAGAAGTTTACAAAATCATGAGTGGTGTGTAAATAGGGAGTGGTTATTTACCCTCTCAAACAATGTTCGAATTAGGGGACACTATGAAACTAACTGGTAACAGATTTAAACAAATAAAAGGAAGTACTTTTTTACTCAAGTACAATTAGTGGCCAGATTAAGTTTTTTGGGCCAGTAGTATAGCTTGGATTAAACAGGGACTGAATAGGTTCTTAAAGGATAAATCCATACATTTTCATTCATTTGTACCCCACCCCTCTTGCCACAGGTGACTCAGGGTGGCTAACAAAATAAAACAGTAAAACAACATAATAAATATAAATATACATATTAAAACAACAAACAAGGTCTGCATTTAAACAATACCCATCCCTCCCAGCTAATGGATGATGGTGGCAAGATCAGAGTCTGAGACTAATAGAAATGGCTGTTAATCAAGTTGGTCTGACTCTTAACCTCTGACTGTCTGGAATGTGGAGCAAATAGTAGGGAATGGGTCATTCTGTTATGATCTGTTCTGTACTTTTTGAAGCAACCAACAGTGGCCACTGTCCGACAATGGATGCTGGACTCAATGGACCATTGGTCTGACCCAATATGGCACTTCTTATGTTCTTATTTATTAATAAAAAAAATTATCCCACCCTATGCCTTAGGCTCAGGGTTGCTTACAATTCTTTAACTTCTTAACGGTAATGTTAACAACTAAGGGCTCATTCAGACATGCTTTTAAATCACACAGCAGCGGCGGCGGCATCATGCAATTTAAAGAACCGTGCACTTCCGGGTTGGTGTGAATGCACCGAGTGCGCACATTTCAGCCTAACCCGAACTGTTGGAGTGTGGTTTTGAAAGCTGCTCCGGGCAGCTTTTAAAACCGCACTCCAACAGGTTAGGCTGAGTGATATGTGACTGGCGCAAGGTCACCCCATGAGTTCATGTGTAAGGTGACACTTGAACTGGAGCCTCACCCTACCTCCTGGTCCAAATACTGCTCTCTTAACCACTACACCACATTGGAGAAATATATGGAGGAGAAGAGCATCTTTTGACAAGAGCATAAAGATGACTGCCAATCTGGTGGTGTTTTTACTGTTATAGCTAATCACCAACATTTTATATAACTAACAATGGACACAGGAAGAAGAGATAAAGTAAAATCCTCACCCATTATTGACCCATTAATGGGAGATGGGCCATTCACTTCAACGTGGACAGGATCTTTTACTTCCTGCTGGGCTGAAACATAGGGTTAAAACAGACATGACAGTGGACTGCTATGACCTGCTTTGGCACAATTTAGCTTGGATCTCACCTGAACGTATGCATAGTCACCACCAAATGTTGGCCCAGGATTGTCCTGGGTCACGTCGGTGGCTAGCTGGAAACCCTCAAAGTCACAGCTCGGACTCAGCCTTTGGCCCTACTGACTGGGCCAAAGCAATCCACAGTGGGCTACCACATATATTTTGGATCACCATGACCCAGCATAGATTGGGGCCTGTCAAGGCTAGCCATCACTGTCCACAATGGCTGCATGTCATGGCAGGGTGGAGGGGGCTAAAAGTGGCACAGGGACAGGGCCGGCCACTTGCACATCTGTTGCGGCCCTCCCAAAATTGTGCAGCCAGAAGGACGGTGGCCTGGCCATGGACACATATGTCCGGTGCCCTGACACAGCCCGGATCATGTTCAACGTGGATTTCCACTCCAGGCCCAGTCATGGCGACGTTAGACTGCCGTCATGTGTGTTTTTACCCATACTGTCTAATTCCACTTACTACACACCAAAGAACAGTAAGTAGTTGATGTTATAGAAGCTCCATGGATGGATGCACAAACAGAATTACCTTTTGGAGTGTTCATTATCACATCAGGTTTTTTTTTAAATGTAAGTGCAAAGTTGCTATATACACTAAATGCAGATAGACAAAGATTAAACAAACAGAATTACTAACTGCACCACTAGAGCAGCTCTCTGCCTGACAACACTGAAGATGCCTTAAGGGGAAGCCATCTGTCTTCACTGGTGAGCTTTGCAAACATGCTTATACAATAGGATGCAACAGTTGTGGCCATACCTTTTGTTCAGTGCCTACTTATTATCACAGGCCTGAAGGTAATTTATATTTGCAAGGTAGACCTCTTAAAAGGAAAATGTCTGTATCTCTGTAGATAACAATTAGCTGCATTTTAACAATCTAGTCGTGAGGAAAATGTTCCAGCTTGTGTTTGCTCTTTGGCCATTTATATGATGCTATATTATTATACATAATTATCAATAAACTGAGACATTTTTAAAAGGAAAAAAATACCAATCTCCCTGCCCTCCAGCAGCAGAATTTGTGTGAGGCACTTTTGTCAGCATGCTGTGGATGATAAATAACAAGTGAGCAAAGGTACTCAAGTTCTAGACTTGTCAAAAAAGGTGATATTTACATATGCACACATTCTGGTTGCCACTAGCAGTCTTTTATATCATTCTGCTTAATCACTTAATAGGTTGACTGCCAGTCCAAATAATGGCATCAATTAAAGGGTTCTTTTGGATATACAATTTTTTTGTTTATTTTTTTTTAAAGTGCAGACAGCAGCTGGTGTTAATTCAGGGGTAGCAGCCAGAGGGTACAAAATCGTGTTTGTGATAGTTTGTGATGTGCTAAACCAGTACTATGGATGTGACTGGGGGAACTTAACCATTGTTTTACCACCACTTCAAGAAATTGAAGGTATGCATGAAGTTCAACCAAGGAACACAAATGACTGAAGGAAAAATCTTTTAAAAGTGTACCTCATCTTACTATAAAATATTTTCTTTAGTCATAAATAGGGTCTCTTAGAAGGATCTTATTTGTTTAAGATGATCTGATATCTTCATTAAAGATCCTCAAAATCCAGCTGTGTTGAGATTCCATAGTATTTTGGTGCTGAATTGATTGGTTGACTAATTACGAGCAATACAGTTAACCAAAAATTGGTTGACAAACCTAACATCTTTCCTTTAGCACTCACAATTTTAAATTTACCTTGGTATTTGCTGTACTCCCCATTCTAATTAGAAGGAATGGTACTAGGGTGAAGATAAAATATGGGGCCTTTGGCCCCTCCCAAATTGGGGGCACCCTCTATGGGCCCCTAAAGGTGGTCATATTTGGGGCCCCTCTGGAAGGGAGTGGGGCCCAAACTCCCTGACCTGGTGAAAACAGGGACCACTACGGGGCCCCTGGAAAGAGCAGGGCTCCGGGGCTGTTGCCCTGGATCACCCTGTAGTAAGGCCATGGCCACAAGTACACAGGATAAGGCAAACACCACTGGGTGATAAACATCAAAATGTTAATGGTGTCTATTGGGTATTTATATTATAGCTGTGAAAAACTGAAAAGTTTCAGTTTGCAGAGTTTTTTGCAAATTCTTTCAGGGGTTTTAGGTTGTGGATTTACACTCCATGAATTTGCATCCTTTGATGTGAAAGCATTGTTTATTGAACCTAACTTAATTTAAACTAGTCTGAGTCTTGAGATTGTTGCACCCAATATGTGTTTTGAGAGAACACCCCTCAACAATCCCAAAACACAACTTTTTTTTTTTTTAGTTTATTAAGGCTCAGCTTTTGCCATAATCCAGATACACAAGTCAAGAAGCACAAAATAAATTATTTAAAATCCAGAAGCTACCCTCCCAAACACAAATGAAATACAAGCACAAAATAGGTACGGACTCGGATGAAATTACGTCCCAGATAAATGTCCTTGCTCTTCTAGGTGTCACGAGAATAGGGGAAAGGAAGGGGTAGGAGGGAAAGGAAAGGGAAAGGAACGGGGCCTCCTGGCCTATATCACACGCACTCCAAGGAAGGGGCGGTTTGCCTTGTGTAACTATGCCAGCCACAGGTGAAAGATGGTCCCTCAGGGTGGTATGTGGGCTTTCCCTCTGACTTAGAAGGCAACCCTTTTCATCATCGGGACAACGAGAGCAAACCAATTGCCCCACAGGGAAAGGGGAGACAAAAGACTGCAGATCCCACTCACACCAATGGCTATGTGGGGCCCAGGAAACCGTGAGGGCTGGTGGGGGAAGAAAGGGATGGGGTTTACCCAGGGAGGGGGGAAACAAGGGGGGGATCACGGGGAGAAGGGAGCGGGGGGAAGGAGGCACTAGGGAAGTGATGAGGCAGGGGCAACAATCACAACTGGTATTAGGCGTATGGAAAACTTCACCACCAGGGTTCGCTGGGGGGGGGGGGGGGAATAAGGTATAGGGGTCAAGGTGATCCACAGACTCGGGCTGACGCGTTCCACAAAGACAAGACTTACAACAATGGGGTATAGCACACTCACACACACTCACCTCTGAAATATGCCAAGCAGCGAAGGGGGAGGGAACACAGGGACTCCAGACACTCTCTCTCTTTCTCTTAACTAACAGGCAGGGATTCAACTATGAGTACCACTCAAGCAAGGGCCAGTCTCTCGCAAAACAATCACCGGCAGGGGCTCCAAGCCCCGCCGGTAACCTTTATAGTTCCCTGGTCTCAGGGCGAGGCTGGGGCGTCCTCCACCCCCCTGGAAGCACGTCAGGGAGCGTTGCGTCGGGGCAGGGCTTCCCCTGTTCCCTGTCATGCGGCGCTAGCCCCTCCCCCTGCTAACGCGCTTCAGCTGTTGCTGTCTGCCGCTTCTTGTGGCGAAGTCCCTAGCGTTGCACACGCCGCACGGGGGGGGGCGCCGCCTGACAGTACCCCCCGTCCAAGCCCCCTCCCCACCCCCCCACCCCCCTCCCCCGGGTGTGAAGACCAGGTTTGGAGGGGTGGCGAAGACGAAACTGACGTATAAGACGAGGAGCGTGAACATCACTAGCCAGTTCCCACGAGCATTCGGCAGGGCCATAATTTTTCCAATCTATAAGATAATATAGGCGATTACCAAATACGTGGGAATCTAAAACTGCTCGAACTTCATATTCAGGGCCACTAGGGAGTAGTACGGGGGAGCAGGGGACTGACGCTGTTGAACAAAGGCAGGGGCATGGACCTTCTTAAGTAGGGAGACGTGAAAAGAGGGGTGCAAGCGCATATGGGAGGGTAACCCTATAGTATAGGTAACATTATTTAATTTACGCGTGATAGGGAAAGGACCAATGTACACATCATCCAGCTTCGAGGAGGGCCGCAAGGTGGGGTAATGGCGTCGCTTGACCCAAACTAATTCTCCTACCTGAAAGGAGGGCTCAGGAAGCCTGTGTCTGTCTGCGGAGCGTTTGTACCGGGATCGAGCTTGGTGCAAATGGCATAATGCCAGCCGTTGAATTTTACAGATTTCACGAACTAAGGCCCCAGCGGCGGGGACTGCTGTGTGAGGTGCATCTGGGAAACAAAGGGGGGGATGAAAACCATAGGATACATAAAAAGGGGAGTGTCCAAGGGAGGCGTTGGGTCCGTTATTATAAGTAAATTCGGCCAAAGGTAAATGATCGACCCAATCATCCTGAAGGTACGTGCAAAAACAGCGTAGGTATTGTTCGATATGCTGATTTGTACGCTCCACTTGGCCGTTGGCTTGGGGATGGTATGCCGTGGTCGGACTAAGTTTTATTTGTAATAAAGAAAAGAAGGCTCTCCAAAATCGGGAGACAAATTGGGGGGCCTCGATCAGACACAATTTCCTTTGGTAAGCCATGAAGGCGCACTACCTCTCGAAGGAAGAGGAGTGCTGTACCTGGGGCTGAGGGAAGTCCTTTACAGGGGATAAAATGTCCCATCTTCGTGAAGTAGTCAATAATGACAAGGATAGAATCGTGTCCGTCGGAGGCAGGGAGGCCCACTATAAAATCCATGGCGATCCTTTGCCACGGACCGTCTGGGTTCTTCGTGAGTTGGAGCAGTCCTACAGGAAGGGTTCGAGGGGTCTTAGTCCGGGCACACGTGGAACATCCTTGAACATAGCGATCAACATCTTTCTGAAGGGACGGCCACCAAAACGATCTATGAATCAGGGAGAAAGTACGTTGGCGGCCCGGATGACCAGCCAACGGGGAGTCATGGTGAGCCCATAGGACATGGGGTCTGTATTTGGGTGGTATGACCACCTTATCCTTATAATAATACAATCCTTGTTTTAAATGAAAGTCTGAACGTGGTGTTTCTTTCTGACTTACCGTCCTTAGCTGGGTAAGAGAGGGAAAAGTTGCTGCAAATGCTTGAGGGGGGAGGATCAGTCCTTGGAGGTCACCATCTTTATCCGTTGAGGTATAATATCTGGACAACGCGTCCGCCATGGTATTCTGGGCTCCTGGCCTATATTGAACAGAAAAACAAAAACGCGCGAAGAACAAGGCCCATCTGGCATGTCTGGCATTAGTAATACGTGCGGAATGAAGGTATGCAAGATTTTTATGGTCGGTGTATACCAGGATAGGGTGAGGGGCCCCCTCCAGGAAATGCCGCCAAGCTTCGAAAGCCGCCTTAATGGCAAGTAATTCTTTATCAAGAATAGGATAATTCCTTTCTGCAGGGGTTAGCTGACGGGAGTAAAAGGCGCATGGTAGGCGACAGCCTGAAGGTCCCACAGCCTGTGTTAGTACTGCTCCGATAGCGACACTGGACGCGTCAGCTTCCACAATGAAAGGCTGAGTAACATCTGGGTGTCGCAATAAAGGGGCTGACATGAAGGCTTGTTTTAAATAGCAGAAAGCATCTTGTTGGGGTTTTTCCCATTCAAAACT
>QEPC01014420.1:2834676-2880838 GCA_003113815.1 Sphenodon punctatus | reverse complement strand
CGGAAAAATCGCGGAAATCGCGGAAAACCACTATTCCGCGATTTTTTGGCGCTGGCGGAATTGCGGAAATAGCGAAAATGTCATGTTTCCACGATTCCACTAAGTAGCGGAATTAAATAAGCGGAACCGTGGAACCGCAGAATGAAACTAGCGGAATGAAAGCCTCTGCCACTAATTGCGGAAACACTGTTTCCGCCGGAAATAGCTACCGCTGCGATATTCCGCTACAGCCCTAGTAAGAAGTTCATCCTGTAAGCTACTTGGTTAATAACCTATCCAGCTATACTACTGGCCTTGCCAATGTCCTCTGGCAACAAATTCCATAAGTTAATTATGCGTTGAGTGAAAAAGCACTTTTTAAAATTTGTTTTCAATGTTTTGAATCTGCCAGCAGCTAGTTTCATGGAGTGTCCCCTAGTTCTAATAATATTTGAGAGGTTAAATAACCATTCCCTATCTACTTGTTCCACACCACTCAAGATTTTATAGACCTCTATCATGTCCCCTCTCAATCTTACTGCTTAGAATGGCTTTAAATCTAAAAGACCAATAAGTGTAAGGACTGGGATGTCTGACTATACAGGGTCAGACACTGTCCCAAGGTAACTGTAGAACATGGACAATTCATTTTAAAGTGATGTTTTCATTGTATCTGTGCTGATAAATGCATTCTATATACACTCCAATGAATGGTGTGTAAGAAGATCTTTTAAGAGACAGACCTCAGGAGCCTACCTCTGGTAGGCAGTGTGAAAAATAAATATACAGGAATGCTGTTTTATTCCTAACAATTATGGCATATATTTAATTTTACCCCAGCTAGAAACTGCACACTGGTCAATTACAACCTTTGCTGTTTATTTCCCTTCTTTTTTCTCAACAGATGCACCAAATGAAGTGTGTGGGTTTTGTTTGTGCCTGTATTCAGGGAAGGAGAGACAACGTGTCCATTATTTTTAATATATGCTATAAATCTGTATAGCTCCCATTGAATTGTTAAGCACTGTCACATGGTACTTTCCCCCATCTACGAGTACTAACATAGGAATATAAGAAGTGCCATACTGGGTCAGACCAATGGTCCATCTAGACCGGTATCCTGTCTCCAACAGTGGCCAATCACGGTGGCTTGAGAGAAGCACCCAACAGGTCACAATGGGGGATCCATTTCCAGTTGTTTTCCCCCAGCTCCCATCATGTTCCCTGATCCTGTCTGGCTAATAGCTGCTAATGGACCTATCTTCCAGAAACTTGTCCAAACCTCTTTTAAACTCAGCTATATTACTGCCCTTACCACAGCCTCTGGCAGTAGATTCCACAACCCAAATATAAGCTGAATTAAAAAAATATTTTCTTTTGTTTGTTTTAAACTTGCTACCCATGAGTTTCAGGGAGTGTCCCCTAGTTCTAGTACTAGCGAGAGGGAAAATAACTGTTCCTTGTTTATTAGTTCCACACCACTCATGATTTTATAGACCTCTATCATATCTCCTCTCAGTTGTCTATTCTCCAAACTGAAAAGCCCCAACCTACCAAGCCTCTCCTCATACGGGAACCCTTCCATGCCCTTGATCATTTTTGTTGCCCTTCTCTGTACCTTTTCTAGTTCAGCTATGTCTTTTTTGAGATGGGGCGACCAGAACTGCACACAATATTCCAGGTGCGGCCGCACCATTGATTTGTATAGAGGCATTATGACATCCTCAGTTTTATTTTCCATCCCCTTCCGAATAATTTTCAACATTCTGTTTGCTTTTTTGACTGCTGCTGTGCACTTCACGGTGGATATCATTGTATTGTCCACAACCACCCCCAGATCCTTTTCCTGAGTGGTAACTCCTGAATCAGTAGATAACTGAGTGACGACTAGTACTGAATCAGTAGATAACAGAGTGAGTAGCACATTTTAACTAGCTAGGTAAGTCGGGATATTTTGATATTGAAATTTGAGCTTGTATGATGGTTGCACACTGGTTATAGTAGGAATGTGAGTTGGGTGGTGAGTCTAATAGTAAGAATCAAGACTGGCCTTACCACAGGGCAACCACCCCAGGTCCCGCTCTTTCTGAGGCTCCTGCACTGGCCCCTGTTTTCACCAGGGAAAGGTGTAGGGGCCCAAACATGACCACCTTTAGGGCCTTGCAGAGGGTGCCTCCGAAGGGTTGGGGGCCACTGGGGACCCTGCAGTTTATCTTTTTCCTGGGCTCCACAAATTCTAAGGATAGGAATGCGCTACTCTTAAAGGCAGTTAGGAAGGGGGTGGATGATAGATCATACCCCACTCAGCTTCACTACTTCCCCCCACCCTTCAAAAAGTTGCTAGAATTTTCTCTAATTCAAAAACAAAAGTTCAGCTTTGTTTTCCATTTTGGGCAGACATCCATTCTTACATGATCCCAGCTGCTTAAGATGCATGTGATGTGTTTGGGATGAACTCTCCAGCTTGCATAAAGGAAGAACTGACTTCTACTTTTGACTTAAACTCAAACAAGTCTTTGTTGGGCTTTTGTTTGTGAAAGATTGGCCAACTTTTTTGGTGTGTTTTATAGGGGTATGCAGCAGACCCCCCCCCATGTCATTTTCATTTTCATTTTCATTTTCGTTATTCAAAAATGTCATTTTTCTTATTGTTATTAACGACAATGTCATTTTCATTATTGTTATAATTTTTATTATCGTTTTTGTTATTGGTATCAATATCATTATCAATATCATTTTTGTTATTGGTATCGATATTTGTTATCATTATCGTTATTGATATAAGTACCATTTCAAACAAAGATTTTATTTTTGGTATCGTTATCGTTATCGATTCCCGTGCACAACTAATATCTATCTAAATCTAAGGGAGACAGGAGAAGGGAAAAGGAAAACTATTATCTAATCAATTATCTATTTAACTATTCTAATATAACCTATATGTTTATAATATATATCTATATCTAATCTATACTACCTATCTAAATATAATGTTCAGGGGGAGAAGGGCAGGGAAAGGGAGAAGGTAAAATGTAGGGTATGGGAAGGAAAGATATTGATGGTAATACAATGAGGGCTAGGGAGGATTTTTTGTGTGCAGGCACCACAGTTCTGTAAACACAAACTTACAAGCAGAGCTCTCACAGAACGGAAAGAAAAAATCTGGCCCTCCCATTATAAAGGGTTGCAGTGCTCACCCCCAGAGTGCAGATGTTTGGTGAGACAGTTCGAATTAGAGATGAGTGAAAAAATTTGCATGAAAAATGATTTTTCCAAACAGAATTTTTATTACCCAACATTTTAATGTAAAAAACTTCTATCTACCAAACTCTCCATCTAATGTGGGGGTTTTCCAGCTAACTTTTGGGGAAAAAAATGAAGAATTGTGTGAATATTTCTGTTTTAGAATTCACCAAAAATGAAAAAAAATCTCATTTTAAACAATGCAAGATAAAAGATGTATTTTTAATATTTCTATAAAACAAGTAGTTCTTTAAAGCAAATAACCAAAATAATGAAGCCTGTGTTTTGGGTGATGAAAATGGCCATAATTTCCCACCTGGTGCAACTATTGTTATAAAATGTAAGGTCCCCACTTCCCTTTGGCCCTTCTGCCCATCTAATGAATTTGTTTGAAATGGCCTGTGAGATTAAACATTATAGGGAAGAACATACTTTTGAGAGAAACAGGGTAATTGGATAAAGGTAAGTTTCTTACCTGTAATGATTCTTCTTTGAATTGTATCCTCTCACCAAGGACCACTATAGGTATTTGGCACCATTTTTACCACAATCACACCTGACACTCCGGTGCTTTCAGAGTGATGCGAGGCACAGACGTGGCAGAAGGGAGGAGCCCAATGATGGAAGTAGAGCCAGTGCAAATGGGGATTTGCCGTGATTAGTCTCACGCACGACAGGGCAGGATTTTGCACTCTGTCATGCGCGAGACTAGCTGCGGAAGATCCCCATTCACACCAGCGCTTCCATCATCAGGCTCCTCCCCACTGCCGTGTCTGTGCCTTGCGTCACTCTGACAGATCTGGAGCATCAGGTGTGACTGTGGCCCTAGAGCCTAACTCCAAGTATAGCAAGTACTTTTCTTCTTTTTCCCATGCCCTCATGTAATTTCCCTTTGGCGTATAAATAGCTCCTGCATCTGGTATCAGACTGAGCAGTCAAATCAATAGTTTTTAACAAAAGTAGATGGGGAACTTCACATAGCCATCTTAAAAAAACTCATCTAGAGATACATGTCCCCGGGCAGCCACTAATGTGGCCTTGGCCCTGGCTGAGTGAGCCTGCACCCCTGAGGGTGCAGAAGTCCTGCAGCCTCATAGGCCTGATACATGCCCTGATCCAGTGGGAGAGGGAGCATTTGAAAGCCTTGCTCCAAAGAGGACAAACAGAGCATCCAAGGCTGTGAAAGCTTTGGTGCAATCAATGTAGTATAATAGCACCCTACAGACATCCAACTTATGAAGTGTTGCCTCCCTCCTGAGAGGAGTAAAGCGGAGGAAAGAAGAACAGCACAGAGATGGTCTGTCCTACAGGAAACTCTGAGACCACCTTCAGCAGGAAGGCCAGGACTGGGCCATCATGGGGCTGGCAAATAGGGAAACTGGTAAAAGTGAGAAAGCTTGGGTCGGTAGGGAAAACTCTTTACCCCATGGTAAGAATGTGAAAACTAAGTATGAAATGGAAACTCACTGCAAGAAGAGATGGAGTTAGGGGAGAGACCGTAGATTATGTGTTCTGAGAAACTATTTAGTAGTAGGATCAAACTACTTCTGCTATATAACTTAGTAAGTTTGTAGCTGCAAGGGAAATAATCAAGTACGGAGGGATCTCCTAAGTATTATCTTGTTCCTAAGTACTACCTTGTTCTTGCTGTGGAAATGGAAGAGTTTGTTCCCAGGTTTTTTAAAAAAAAACAAATCTGAAAGTGACAAAGTTTGTGATGAAAGGGGAAAAAACCCTCACTGAGCACATTACAATGAAACCAAAGTTGATAGTGTTGTAAGAGGGGGAATAAAGTGTATTCCCCTTTCAAAAAACAGGGAAATTCTAGGATCAAAAAACCTTTGATTTAAGGGACGAGTTAAGATGCTTACAAATTCAGTCGTACTCCAAAAGCATGGAAATTGTATGTTATGGCTTCTGCCTTAATTTGTGCACCATGTAAGCAGTAAAGATGTTGGACAGTGTCATGTATTCATTCCCAGCCCTCTTCCTCTACAGTTTGGTGACAACACTGAAGCTGGGGACAGCAAGTGCCTCCTCACTCCAATATTATCAACTTGATCCCCATCTCCACTGTAGCCACAATTTCTCCTTCATTTATAGCTCCCCTCTCAGGCAGCAGTTCAAGTGCATCTGCTTATTAAACAGGTGATTAAGGGCAACCAAATATTTCTCCTTGTATATCATACATTGGAGTCTGTGTCCATGGACACAGGCTCCTGATTGAGGATTGGCTCCTGATTGAGGATTGGCTCCTGATTGAGGATTGGTTGCCATCTGCTTTCCCCTCAGGTACAGCCTTCATAAGGGGATCAAGCAACCCATCCTATACTCATCAGCCTTGTCCTCTCACCTCTAATCTACACCCCTCTAGTACTTGGATATCCCATTGTCCCCATCCCAACTGAAAATACATACAAAAAACACGAATACACTTTGCCCCCACCCTGGCTGTCCACCAAACCTTGTCCCTGAATACACATCACCAAACTCTCAGCCTTGCCCACCCATACCCCCCTCAGCACCTGGATACCCCCTCCCCATACAAACACTGCTCCCCACTTCTGGCTGCTCCACAGCCTTGTCTATGAATACACATCACCCATTTCTCAGGCTTGTCCCCCCCCTCATATACACCCTTCCCAGCATGTGTCTGCCTGTTACTGATACATACACTTTCCCCCATCCCTGCATTCCCACCCACCCCACCCCCTGCCCTGGCCTCATCAATGCATACATATCACCAATTTCTCAGCCTTGTCCTCCATTAACACTCCCCAAGAACCTGGCTCCCCCCTCATAATACAGACACTTCACCCACTGTCCTGCTCCCCACAGTTATGTTTCCCTGTACTCATCCTACATCCACCAACCTTGTTCCCCCTATATACAGTCACTGCAGTACTCATCTGTCCCGTTGTTCCCAACCCAAAGCAAATTGCTGCCCCCTGTGCTTTCCCCAGCTTCAGTGTTGACCCTAACCTGCAGAGGAAGACGACTAGGGCTGAAAAACCAAGGTAAAGTATAGTAAGAGCCTGGCAGAAGAGAAGGCTGCAGACGAGTCCCCTTTCCCCTGTTCACCCATCTTCCCCTTCCTCAACTTGTGCGCCAAAAACAATTCGAGGAATTCAAAAGGATTCGAGGGTTCAGAATAAAGGTAGGCAATGTGATCTATTTTTTTATGCTGCTAGGGTTAATTTGGACCCAATGGGACCCAGCTGGGAGAGAGACAGTGGACTGGACTAGGGCTGAATCGACAACTCCTTTTCTACGCCACTATTTCATTCCATCATTTCAGAATTCCGCAGCTTTTCCGCCAGCATTCTACTAATTCCACGCCCTTTACTTTGCAACATCGGAATTATCAGAAAGTGTCAGAATAATCTCGGAAAGTGTCGGAATGTTTCACACATTAGAAACATTAGAAATGTTGGTTCATTGGAGGTAATTTACATTGTTGCTGCAGATACATCTAATCCTGAGAGCCAAGCTATAAATGATGGAGTTTTTTATGTGTCTAGGATGGCAAGAACTCCAGTTTAAGTAAAGATGAGCATAAGTGGGTTTACTGTACAGATCTGCGATTATCTTGTTTTGCTCTATGTTAAGGAGGACGTCGAGAAAGGGGATGTAAAGATTATCGATGGGGATATTACATGTGAATTCTATAGTGGGATGAATGGAGTTGATTTAGCGCTTAAATTGTTCAAAACTGTCCTTGACACAAGTCTAGATTACAAAGATGTCATCAATGTATCGCCATCATACTAGAGGTCTGTGGGTAGATTCTTCATGGATAACTTGTTCAAGTTTACCCATAAATAAATTGGCATAAGATGGACACCCATAGCTGTACCTTGTATTTGTAGGTATTGTTAATCATTAAAGGTAACGTTGTTGCAAGTGAGGACCAGTGTAGGTAATGCCGTGATACCTTCTGTGGGAGGTTCTTTAGAAATTCTGCTATTTTTTAAAAAACAAACTTTTAAGAGCCTGAATACCATAATTATGTGGTATATTAGTTTAAAGAGAAGTGACATCAGAGGTGATAGTATGGTATCATTATCAAACTGGTGCTGTTTATTCAAGGATTCAATCTTATGTAAGAAATCGTTGGTGTCCTTGATGTAGGATGTGAGGTTTTCAGCTATATTTTGTTAGTGCAAGTCAATATACAGAGATATCCTTTTCAGTAGCTGTGTTGTGTTGTTGCCTGAGACAATGGGCCATCCTGGGTTATTAGTTTTATGAATTTAAGGTAACATGTAAAACTGTCCAGGAGTAGGACTTTGATTGAAGAGCAGATAACTGTATCATCAATCAGTAATTTTCTCCGTTTAAACCCTTGTATAGTGCTTGAAATGTGCTCATTAAGATCTGCTGTAATGTCTTGGTTAATGAGTTTGTAGGTCTTGTCATCCTTAAGGCCATCAGGGACGTAGTCTTCTGTTTTAGGCACCATGATAGCACCTCCTTTGTCAGCAGGTTTAATAACAATATCACTTCTCAACTGAAAATTTCTTAGGGCTGTTCATTCTTCTTTGGAAAGGTTGTCAAAAGTAGGTGGAGGCATGTGGTTATGTATGTATGACCCTGCTAACTGATCGAAGAAATGTTTCTAAGACAGGATTTCCATTTATGGCAGGTGTCCACGTTTTTGGAGGGAGGAATGGATGGAAGACGATACTTGTGGTAATCGTGTGTATTAGCTTGAGTTTCATCATACAAATATTCTGTAAGCCTGCATCTTCTTTCAAATGATTTGATGTCACTTTTCATTTGGGCTATATTATGTTCTCTAGGAGTTGGGCAGAAGTTAAGTCCCTTAGATAGAAGTTTCAGTTCACTCTGTGATATGCTTCCATCAGTGACGTCTATAACCAGTTTGGAGTAATTTTGTATCATTTATATGTTACACTTGTGTTGAATCTTGAAGACTTTAGAGAGGATGTTATGAATCTCCTGTTTTGGGTGTGTTTATTGGTATACTTATATTTCTGAGTGGTAGAGAAAGTGTCTCTAAAAACAGATCCCTGTAAAACAGAGTTAAATGGAAGACAAGGAAAATGATATCTTAGAATGACTCTTTTTAGTTTGATCCTTTTGATGGCATAGGTATTACGATAAATATGTCCTGTTCTGTTGATTTGATACAGGAGGTTCCCATAGTCATTTATGTTAAGATGGTGTTTCTGAAGCATAAGCTCTTGTTGGAGGGCTTGTTTCAGTGTCTTCATCTTTTGCAGATTCTCTTTAATTATAGCAGATGCGAGGGATATATTCAAGATATGTTTGTTTCTGTACCAATTAGAAGAAAGTAAAGAATCTTCTGGAATTGATGAAGGTATGAAGATCTCAAGACCTTTAGGGATAATATGTAAAATTACATATACTTTAAGATGTTCTATAGTAAGTTGACATTTTGTCATTTTTTCTTATAAAAGCACAGCGTACCTTAGGTGGAAGTGGCTGTTACTCATGGTTGTATTCTTGAAAGAAGCTAGCTGCATGAAGCAAAGATACACATTGCTTCAATAATATAAACAGATGTGTTAAGCAACTAAACAGTGCTGCAGTCAAGGAAACTATGGATCATTAAGGGAAGCAGACAGTCATCAGAATAAATATAAGAATAAATGACTGTGAAAACAGAGATAAGTTTAAGATAGTTTTGTTAGACATTTCTGCTTCCACCTTCATCAGTAACATAGTTGATTTTTAAATGAGATACTGTAAGCCAAGGTGACAGTTCTAAGAAAACTGAGCCTGTAAATCCCGAAAATTTCTCTAGCTTCTAGCAACTCAGGGTTGCATGCTTTTTCTATTGGAAAGATTTCTAAGTCAGAGAGGGTAAAGACACTTTTTAACTCAGTAGATCACATGCTTTCTGACTTGGAAATCTTTCCAATAGAAAAATCATCCAGGTAGGTGACATCTGATATGTGGTAGAAAAATCTCCATCCTCCGTGTTCCTTGACTGCAGTGCGGTTTAGTTGTTTAACACATCACTGTGTGTGTGATTCTATATATATATCACATGTATGAATATCTCCTTATGTTCTCTGTCCTTTCTCTTCCCCCCTCATCCATCCTAGATTGTAAGCCTCCTTTAGAGCAGCAAACATAGAAGATAGATACCATTACAACTCTTTTAGTATGCAGGTTCTCCTATTCACTTTACCACATCACAAAAAAGAATTGTTAAAAATACCTATTAGCAAGTCAATGTCTGCGTGTTGTCACCTTTTTAGACATTTTCAGCGGGATAAAAATGTTGTCCTAGCATTGTGATGTTTGCTGTGACATCCAGACAATACCACACTGATGAACTGCGGGATTACTAGATAGCTGGAGAGGAAGTGAAAGACAGGCAATCTTTCATTGCAGCTCCATATTACCATGCCACAACATGACAAAATGATGTAATGACAATGCATCATATTGTGACTCATGTATTGTTTTTGTCAATGATTTCTCTCATTTTACTTTTAAATCTGACTTCAATTTAAAACTTTTAAAATCCTGGCCTTAGCCAGTTGTGAAATAGAACTATCAAAATCATGACAGTACTGTGAAATTTGGAATAGACAGCAACACTGAAGATCTGATGACAGTCCAATTGAACTTCTATAGTGATGTAGCAGGGCACATAATATATTATAAAAACATCACTGTCTTCCTCAGAACTGTTGATGCAAATACAGTGTAGCAGGGCGGCTGCTTTCAACCTTGCTTGAAGCTGCTGTGGCAACTGGGAAAGTCCTCTTTTTCTTGGTGGCGCCACAGTAGAAGTGGCTGGGCTTCCGAGAACTTTCAGGCAGCGGTGGTGCTTCCCCATCTGGGTAACTGACACGGCTGTAAAGCGGCGTGGTGAAACCAACTAGGCTGCCAAGAACAGCCTTGAATCTCACTAGGCAGCACTTTAGAGTGCTCACCTAGGGAAAGAAGTGGGGGCTGTTGCTAGGGCTCTCCTGGAGGCAGGGTTGAAGCCCTGCCTGGATCTAAAGAGGCAGGACCTAAAGAGGAATGAGCACTTGGGCTTGCCTGAATTGGCTGGCTACTGAATGCAGGATAATTTAAAGATACTGCTGACCACTTAGAGAGAGAGCTGGAAATAGGAAGTACGACAGCGTGGCTAGCACAGAGAATCCAGGAGGACCATCTGGAGATTGAGGACTATAGAGATCTGGAAATAGGAAGTACGGTGGTGTAGCTATCCTGGAGAAGCCAAGACCAGCTGGAGATTGAGGACTATAGAGAGACGGAAATAGGAAGTATGGTGGTGTGGCTAGTCCAGAGAAGCCAGTACCAGCTGGAGATTGAGGACTAGAGACATGGGCGAGTAAGCACCCTGGAACACCTAGAGAGCAGTGCCTGGGCACCATAGTGGAAGCTGCCTGATCCTGCAGAAAGCCAGAAGGAAGCAAGGTTAGTGGAGCTATCAGGAGAGTGGAGGTGGCTTCTGGAAGCACTTTGAACAGTGAGTAAGATCATGAGAGCTTCAGGGGTTCAGAATGCCCGTGCTGAGGCTCTGCATAGGAGTGAGGGCCAAACCCCTGTGAAGAACTGTGAATAAGCCCAGCTGGGCTACAATGGTGCAACAAGGTTCACGTTGCAGCTCTGTGTAGGAGCAAGGACCCCAGGCTGGTGAGCCCCAAAATGACCAGGGCCTGCATGACCTCTAGGACTACTGTTAAGGGCCTGCATGTCCACATGGAGGGCCAGTGAGCCCTGGGGTATATAGAGAGCCTGAGTGCCCAGAATCATACAGTGGATTTGGAAGCCCAGTAAGGAAATGGCATGTATATAATGTAAATAAATAGAGATGCAACGAAACCTCACTGCCTGAGTCTGGTATGTCTGTGTCAACCCTCAACCCCAAACTTAACCCTGGCAAGGGGGAAACCTGCTACACACAACATTCAATGCAAAAAGGACAGATTTGTCAGTAGTATGAATGCAGCAGAAGAAAAAAACAGGCTGAATTTAGGGAAACTGCAGTTACCATAGAAACCAGTCAGACTTACTCAACTCTTTGTACTCTGTGCCATAATCATTCAACGGCTCCTGAACCCCAAATGGAGAAGCATTGTCTCTATGGAAACCTAGAAAATGGTCCACACTATTGTCAAAGGAGATTACAACAATCTAGAACACACCTCTTTAATTTGGTGATAAGCAACCTTTTGTACCAGGGGATTCCACACATCAACTTACATGCACACACAAACCAAAGCCTGCGAAGAGTGCTCATCTGCACAGAGTCACTCGGTCTATGAATCAGAGATAAGGAATTAGCGAGTGTTTGCAAGCAGATAAGCACTTGCGAACACCTAGAAAGAACAAGACTACATTCATGGTTGCACCCAGAGACATAGCTACCATGGAGTGAGGTCGCTCACTTGAGCCTGGGCCCTGGACTCTAGGGGAGCTGTCTACAAGTGGACTGAGCACCACAAGGAAATTTTCAGAGTGGGCAGGGGAAGAACAGGGCCAACAATCTGCCCCCACCCACTCTGAAAATTTTCTAGTGGCACTCAGGCCGCTTGTACGGGGCCCAGTCAAGAAGGAAATTTTCAGACTGAACGGAGGTGGACTGCTGGCCCTGCTGAATCTTAAAGCGACCTTTCTGGTGAGGCTGCTGCCTTTCTAGTGGGCCTCACTTGTAAACCAGGGCCTCACTTGTAAACCAGTACCAAAACCTTTGTGGGGAGAGGCGATGGCTGGCTGGGAACCCATAATTGAGACATGAGTAGAGGTAAACACCAGGGACCCATGCCATTATTAATTTTCGTTTTTGTTATTTAAATATTTCATTTTCATAAATACCAGCATTTTGTTTTCGTTTTTGCTTTCCATTGGTTTTAATGGAAAGCACATTTTTGGCTGTAACATTTGTATTGTTCATTATATCTGGATGATGCTTAGAGGGATTGTACCTCCAATGGAAGGCATTATGTGTCCCATATGTCAGAAAGATTGGATAAAGAAAACCGATTTTATAAGCAGTTGAATTATGTTATTTTGTAAAAATCTGCATATACGTTCCAGGCTGTAACATTTTTGTCTCCCATCTAATGTAGACAAAACTTGGCAAGCTTATACCCCTCCTCAATTTTACTAGCTATGCCAAAGTTCAGAGGAATTAGATAAAGGGTACTGGTTGTATAATCAATTAACTTATAAATGTATGTCTGACTGTAACAACGTTGTAGTCCAACCAGTGTTCATGACATTTGGCAGGGCTATATCTCATACCTTCAGGATCATCTCTGCCAAGTATCAAAAAGATGTGCTTGAAGGGTCCCAATTTTATAAGCCTGCACAACATATGCAGAGGATGAGCCTATGCCAGAGATTCTCTGAGGTGTCATTGGGTGTTTTTACACACACATTTCTCCTGGATGTTTGCTGTTACATCCTGAACTTTATGTGTGTCTAAATCACTCACCCAGATCTTAAACATCCAGATCTTTGAACTTCTGCACAGAACTTCTCCCAGAACCTTTGTGTGTAAGACGTCCTCCTGGTAAACTGCTTTGCTCCAGGCAGCTGTGGTCACTTGGTTTCCATGGCAGCCTGTCACATCTACAGCTGTGGCTACTTTATAGGGATGGGCGAATGCAGTTCGGAGTTCGGACCAAAGTCGACCAGTTCGGTTGACCAAACCAAACTTCCGAACCGAACTCAATTTTCGAACCGAACCAAATTTCTGAACTCGGCTCTGTTCATCCATCCCTAAAAGATAATATTCCATTTATTTCAATGGGGCTTGAATTTCCAAACTTAGTTTGGTAGTTCAGAGTTCAGATCGAACTTGAATAGATCGGTCGACCGAACCGAACTTCAGAACCGAACTCAATTTCTGAACTGAACCGAACTGAATTTCTGAACTCGGTTCTGTTCGTCCATCCCTACTACTTTAGGCTGCCTCAGGGCAGTGTTTGTGTGAAGAATACATCCAGGAACTGCCTCAGGGCAGTGTCTGTGTGAAAAATGAATCTGGAACTTACTTGTGGACTTGTAAACCAAGAAGATTGAAAAATCCAGAACTTTAACATGTGTGTAAAAATGCCCACTGTGGTATAAGATCTGTTTGTGATAGCAATTGGCCAGCAGAAATGTCAACCAAATATCCTCATTCCCTCCTGTGACCATCCCACCTTCTCTCCCCCACTTGTTATTGGGAACTCGGAAGCATCTGTTTAGGAAAGAGCCAATAGAGATTCTCTTATGTCCTCTGTCACAGTGCTGCCGGATGTGATTGTGATGATAATTGGTCAGTCTGGATGTGTAAACCATGTGTCCTTATTGCTGGGATGATATCCCCAAAGTCCCAGTTATGTCCCTTCTATACCCACCTCAAAGCCACCACCAATTTGTCCTGTAAAGCTGGAGACATGCAGTAATTAGCCAGTGGATTTGTGTCAGTCTGTTGGGTTGCTCCCCTTCAATCCTCCTGCAGCCTCCCTCTCCCTGCCATGCCAGGTGCCTTCTTCTGACTGGCATTGCATGTGCAGCTATTTATCTGAATAATGGTCTTCAGTGGGATAAATTCAATTGCTTATAAAGTTGGGGCCCTTTATCAAATTGCTCTGTATTTTAGCAGAGATGACAGGAAAGGCGTGGGATACATTCTTGCCAAATTACTTGAAAATGCATTTCCTGCAGTAACATTTTTATATTCCATCCCGTTTACAAGACAATGTCTTATAACATCAAGATCCTTCTGAAATTTGGCAGTATTGGTAATCTTAGGAAGGGACATACTCTTCCCGGGTTTTATACAAATTGAATGGAAGATATAGAAGTTGTAGTCAGGAATGTGTATGCAGCTTTTCTTAAAATCACAACATTCAATTGTTTATAAAATCAGTTCCCATTATTCAAACTTTCTACAATGTGGTACACATAGTGCCCTTCACTGGGGGTACAGTCACCCTAGGTTTCATCAGAATTGAATAATAATCAAAAAGGTTATAGCTGGAAATACATTCTCAGTGTTTTCCCATTATTTCAAAAATTAAAATCCATTTTCATTTTTGTTTTCATTATTATTTTTTGTCATTTTCATTATTACAATGTCAACAAATAAAATGTAAATTTTCATTTCATTATCATAACGAAAATTAATTGCACACCCCTAGACATGAGCTCGGGCCAGCCACATCCTTGCTATGCCACTAGTTGCACCTGCTATGTATAACCCACTAAGAAGGCTTAACACCGACTAAAAACACCTCACTTTACTAACACAGAACAGACCACTGAGAAATTAGCCTCTGTCCTTATCTCTCATGTTGTCTTCTTTTGCTTGTTGATCAGAGAATCTTCAAGGTAGTATTCAAGATGCATACATTTAATATTTAAAATGTATATATTCTACTATGCCACCCCAAAGGATCCCCAAACCACTTAGACATATTCATAAGGATAACGTTATTTATTAAAATGTATACCTGCCCTTTCCTGAAAGCTCTGGGTGGCTTACAAACACAAAAAGAAAAATAGGGAAAAATAAAAAACAATACACTAACATCCCCTAAAAATCCCAGCCCTCACCCCCCACAAACCCACCCACCAAAACTGTAAGATATAAGATGAATGGAGATTTCTCTCTGTCCTTATATTGATGGAGACAGATACAGGGAAAGTCGCCACTAAAAAAGTAAAGCCACGTTTGGAGTGGAAAGATCCTTACTTAAAAGTGTCAACTCACAGGGGGAAAGTGAAGAAACATTCCAGTTACCAGAGCACAGCAATGAGAGTCTAGGGATTTGGGGATTACTCCTGGCTCTGCCATAGATTTGCTGGGCAACCCTGAAAAAATCACTTAACTTTTCTGTGCATTGTCAAAATCAATCATCTTTTTTACATCAGTAAAAAGGAACATTAGTTAACTCAGGGAGATGATGTGAAATTCAGTGCATCAGTGCCTGAGTAGAAATTTGAGATAGTTTGATGAGGGGAGGGGGGAAGATATAACCATGAGAATTAAACACTAATAATTAGTACTAATTATTATCTTTGATAAAAGTGTCATGGAAATTTTATTGGCCACAGGTGGTCTGGAGTTCCTTAGCTATGTCTCAAACCACCCCCACCCCAAAGCACTTTCAAGCCAGGGTTTGGGCAGAAATTCAGTGCTGACTCAAAGGTACACGTGCCTCTTTCCTCAACGGTTCCTCAAAATCTCTTCTAGATCCTTGGGAATTACCTTGGAGGCCATCCATCCAAGCACATTGCAGCACAATGCTTGATTAATTCATGCTAGCTGTGGAGACTTGAGCCCATATTGGCGGTAGTGTTCATAAACATTATGAGATACCTAAGTCCATTTATTATATGACAGAACAGCTTCTAAAACGTCAGGCCACTCTCTT
This sequence comes from Sphenodon punctatus, assembly GCA_003113815.1. Taxonomy (NCBI): domain Eukaryota; kingdom Metazoa; phylum Chordata; class Lepidosauria; order Sphenodontia; family Sphenodontidae; genus Sphenodon; species Sphenodon punctatus. The sequence goes on along the minus strand of QEPC01014420.1, from coordinate 2,865,233 downwards.
TGTATCTGAAATAATAGGTCTGGAAGAACTGTACATGTAATTCCTGGGACAAATTTTCCTAAAGACAAGCACATCTTCTTGCTCTCTCCCTAATTCTATCTACTTCCATTCCATGATAGTCTCATCAACTTATTGTATATCTTTAAAATGAGAAGGGACACTAAGGTCAGATAGTCTCACTGGCAAAAGCAGGCAGGCCATTGAATTTCTTCCAGTTATTCACCCATTAGCTTGTGTTTCACTAAAGCTGATGTGGAAGTGTTGTCCTTGAAAGAGATGTTCAGTTGTGGTTTTCTTTGCCCTTCCTTATTGCCTATATATGATGAAGTTACAGATCTTAGTGAAGTTTTCTTACCATCTGAGGAAAACCCTAATATTCTGGACACATACTCTGACAGTAAAATGAATTCTAATATCCTGCACTTGAGCCTCTGGCAGGGTGCAGAGCCTATTAGGTTGGTATACCCCCAGAGACTTATGGAACCAGTGGGGTTCCCAAATGCCCTGCGGGAGTTACCCTTGGACCTTGACAACTGCATGATCAATGACCTCGTGGCCTTATGGAACACTCTTTTGGCTGAGAACATCAATAAAGTTGCTCTTAGGTGTCCACTCCCCGTGTGTCAGTCACTAAGGTCCCCGTGGTTTGGACCTAGAGCAGGTGAAGCATGCGGGGAGGCGGTTAGAGCAGCAGTGGCATAGACTTGAAGTAAGGATGACCAATTGTGGCACAAAGACGATTTGAAGAGCTATGCCATGGCTTGTGTGGGCTGCAAAGAAAAAGTTCTTTCCAGCCATTATAGCATCCATGAAATCATGTCTGGCGGAGCTTTTCCAGGTGGTGAGAGGCTTGGTCAGTCCAGCTTGTCTCCACCTGGAACTGGAGTCTTCCAGTGCCAGCTGTGACATGTTTATGGATTATTTTGAGGATAAAACCACTCGTATTAACCACAACTTCAGCATCACCGGTTTAGAGACAGTGGCAGAGTCAGAGGTTATGAAGGTCCCATCTGGTCTGGTGTTGATGCAGGAGATGTGCTGGGGGCTGTTAGAGTCACAACTTGTGGATCAGATCCATGGCCATCCAGGCTGCTGAAGTCCAGCCGGGAGACTTTTGGGCTGTTGCTGGCTGGGGTAATCATTGCCTCCCTATGGGAGGGCACGGTTTGACAGACTTAAGGAGGCCTTGGTTCGGCCTCTACTCAGGAAATCATTACTTGACATTGATTCTCCCACCAGCTATCGACCAGTCAGTAACCTCCCCATTTTAAGCAAGGTTATTGGGTGAGCGGTGGCTCAGCAGTTCCAGGTGCACCTGGACACTATCAGTTTTCTAGACTCAGCAAAGTCTGGCTTTCATCCAGGGTATGGCACTGAGACTGCACTTGTGGCCTTGGCTGACGACCTTCACATAGAATTGGATAAGGGAAATTCAACTTCATGGATTCTATTAGATCTGTCAGCGGCATTGGATACTGTTGCTTATGAGGTGCTGGTGACTCACCTGCAGGACCTAGCTGGGGTGGATGGAACTGTGCTTCAATGGTTCTGTTTTTTCCTGGTTGCGAGATCTCAGTGGGTGGTGCTGGGGGACTGTTCATTGTCTCCCCAAGGCCTCCTGTGTGGGGTCCCACAAGGTTCTATTTTGTCCCCCCACCCTCCTGTTCAACGTGTACTTGCAGCCGCTGGGTGAGGTCGTGACAGGGTTTGGGGTACAGTATCATCAATATGCTGATGACACCCAGCTCTACCTCTTGTTTTCATCTGACCCAGGCCTGGCCATCTCGGTGCTTTCTCAGTGTTTGGCAGCTGTTCGGGATTAGATGAGGGCGAGTCGATTGAAGCTGAATCCTGAGAAGACAGAGGTGATGCAGGGGACTCCTATTATAGATGAGGTTCAAACCCCGCCCCCGGTTACACAGATTCGGAGCCTAGGGGGTCTTCCTGGATCTGAAGCTGCACTTGGTAGGAATATGCATCAGGCCCCCATGTCATTTTTGTTTTTCACTTTCATTATTAAAAAATGTCATTTTTGTTATCGTTATTAATGACAATGTCATTTTTGTTATCATTGTTGTTATTGTTGTCAGTATTGGTATAGTTTTCATTATTGATATTGTTTTCGGTATTGTTATAGTTTCAAATGAAGATTTTATTTTTGATATCGGTATCGATTCCAGTGCGCAACTAATATCTATCTAAATCTAAGAAAGACAAGGAAGGAAAAAGGAAAGCTATCTATTATCTAATCAATTATCTATATAACTATTCTAATTCAATCTATATTTCTATAATATATATATATATATCTCTAATCTATACTACCTATCTATATATAATGTACAGCGGGAAGAAGGGCAGGGAAAGAGAGAAGGTAAAATGTAGGGTACGAGGAAGGAAAGGTATTGGTAATACAATGAGGGCTAGGGAGGATTTTTTGTGCACAAGCACCAGTTCCGTAAAAGCAACCTGACAAGCAGAGCTCTCACAAAACAAAGAGAAAAAACCTGGCCATCCCATTATAAAGGGTTGCAGTGCCCTCCCCCAGAGCCCCACTGATTGGTTGTGGGAGGCAGCAGGCATTGAGCAATCACAGAATGCCATGAGACCGTTGGGGCCTGCTTGCACTGCTCATTGGCCAGCGATACATCCATCAGATACTGCTGAGCTGCTCGCCCCTCCCAACACAGGCACAGTTCAAGAGTTCAACCCTGTTAAGACTCTGAGATGTCTGCTCCCTCCTCCCCTCTCCACATTTTCCCTCCAAAATCCAACTGCCACAGCACTAATAACAATGACAACGATAATGACATTGTCCTTTTTGTTTCTTGTTATCGTTTCTTGTTGTCATTTTTGTTATCGTTATCATTTTTAGTATTCTCGGTTGTCGTTTTCGGTATTCTCAGTTGTCGTTTCAGCATTCTCGCTTGTTGTTTTCGGTATTGTTGTCATTATTGCAATAACAAAAATGACAATTTTGTTATCATTATTGTAATAACGAAAATGACATGCACACCCCTAGTGCTTGGATAGTCAGGTGGCAGCTGTGGCTGGGGATGACTTTCATCAATTACATCTGGTGAGGAGGCTCTGGTCTTATATTTTTAATTCTGATCTTGCCACCATCATCCATGCCTTCATCACCTCAAGACTAGACTACTGTAATGCCCTCTACATGGGGCTGCCCATGGTGAAGGTCCGGAGGGTGCAGCTAGTGCAGAATGTGGCAGCCCATCTTATTTATTTATTTATTTATTTATTTTCATAAATTTATACCCCGCCCCTCCTGCCATGCAGCTCGGGGCGGCTTCCAACATCTTACAGGCACAGTCCGATATGAATATATTACTCCAATTCTTTGTGCACTGTATTGGCTGCCAGGTCTTCTGGGCCTGATTCAAGGTGCTGGTGTTAATCTATAAAGCCCTAAATGGTCTAGGTCCCACTTATCTGAGGGTTTGCCTCACCCCCCGGGCCTTGGTCCAACATCTGTGGTCGGCCAGGGGGTGCTCTCCTGGAGGTTCCTCATTGACAGATGGACACCATGAGGAGGGCATTCTCGATGACCATTCTGTTGCTATGGAATTCCCTTCCAGTGGAGATTTGCCTCTGCCCGGATCTGCTCACCTTCCAGTGGCAGTGTAAGACCTGGTTGTTCTGCCAGGTGTTTGGAGAAGGAGACAGTTAGGGTGGGGTGGGGAAAAGAAGGATTTTTAAATTGGTTTTTTTATTTCCCTGATTTTTATGTATTTTATTAGTTTGTAAGCCACCCTGAATTGCCAGAGGCAAGAGGAGCAAGCTATTAAATACTTATATAAATTAAATAAACAAATAAACAAACAAACATCTAAAGATAAATGTGAGTTAATGAATTCCTGGGCAGAAGAAGGGGAAGAATGCATAGGTCTGTATCATATCAGGCTTAGCACTAGAAGATATGTAAGTCTCTAAGAACTCTCCTAGTTTCTGGCCTAGAATTCCCTTCTCCAAAGAACCCAAACATAGCTCTGTGCTTCTTTCATACGTCTGTCAACTACTTGGGAACACACACTCTAGTACTGTTGCCAAATAACGTAAAAACTCATTATAAATAAATAAATTATAGAATCCTCACTCTGACAAAGCAAAGCAGCTTTTTATTGTTTGTCATCAATATTTTAAAGGCAATGATATCACTTTCCTCCTGATGCAAGTAATAAAAATCTAAGAAAGTTTTTTATGACACATTGGAGAAATCTGAACTATTGAACCTTAATGCAAAGGCACGTTAAAGTAACTAACACTATAGGGAATCTAAGCAGTGTAAGTTATACTTCCTCCTACCACTTCCTCTTCCCAAATTATCATTGCAGTAGTTTCAGCTCCCTAACGACTGCCTTAGGCTTACTTAAGGCAGACTTCAGCCAAATGGGTGCTCATAGAAGAAGGCTGCACGAGCTACTCTCCTTGCAGAGTGTCAACAGGATTTCATTGTGAAGCAGTGGCTCTACCCTGGATGTTCTAGCTGCCCAAATAAGTGTAGAGAATTAGTGGGGATCAGAACAGCTCAGTGGCCCTTCTGCATATAGCATCAGCCCATAGAGATGTCAGAGTGCCCCTGATTAAGTCCTGTGGCTGTTAGACAGTTTAAAATAAATGTCATGGGGAATTTCCAATCTGGGTTCTGGCCTTCTCATGGGGTAGAGTCTGCACTTGTCAGGGTAATAACAATCTGCTGATGATCTTAGATCGAGAACAGCTGGGCATTTTGGTCATGTAACATACAGCAGCATTCAATAGGATTGACCATGGGTTACTGCTTTAGCAGCCGAGGGATGCTGCTGGTGTGACGAGAGCTGCCGGTTGGTGGTCTGAGTCATACATAGAGGATTGGAGTCAATCAGTGGTGATGGATGGTTATGCATCATCCTCCAGAGACTTGAAATGTGGTGTTCCCCAAGGTTCAGCTCTTTTGCTCACATTGTTCAATGTATACATGCAATGGGGATGTCATGACCAGTACGCTGATGATACACAACTATATCTCTCTTGCTACGTGAGCCCAGCCACCTCTGCCTCTGCCTTGGAGGAATGCCTGAATGATACAGCTGGCTGGATGCATTAGAGCTACCTCGGGTTCAGTCTGGAGAAGACTGAGGTGACGCTGGTGGGGGAAGGGCAGTCAACATGAGAATGCCATTGCCTCTCTCAGGCCCCTGCATGTTAAGGAAGTTCTGATGAAGGTGGTGGGCTAGATAAAGAACTTGGGCATCATTTTTGACCATGCTGTGTCCATGAAAAATCAGGTATCAGATGTGGTTCGGAGATGCTTTTTTCAGCTACACAGGGTATTTTCAGACGTGCTGGGCCCGGACGCCCAACGCGTTGAACCCTGAACAGTTCGTGATGAGGCCAGCCATCCTTTAGACATGCCGGCCCCATCACTCTACAGGATCTGGGAGGGAGCGGGACCAAGCAGTGCAGCATGTGGCTGCTCGGCTCCGCTCCCCACGCTCTGATGGCTGCTTGTCTATGAGGAGATGCGACCGCTAGGCCCGATCCCGTATCGTGTTTGGGGCATGATTCCAAAACGGGGCAAGGTAACCGACATTACTTTTGCCCCTTTCCGGATCATGGCCAATCTATCCACGTTTCTGGCCCTGAGGCCCGGCCTCAGAGCCAGAACTGTGGTTAGTTTTGACCCCCACCAGAGATTCACTTTAGTGAACATCTGGCGGGGGTCAAACAGATGTTCACGCAATCACAGCCACCACACTGAATCCACTGTGATTCAGTGTGGTTCACTGTGATCCCTTAATGTCTGAAAATACCAACAGTCTGTATAAGGTATGCCCTTATTTATCCCAGGCTGACATGTGACCAATGCGCTAGTGAACATGAGGCTTGATTTTTGTAACTCCATCTTCTATGGGCTTCCAGTGGTGTTTATTTGTCACTTGCAGCTTGTTCAGAATGTGGTCGTATGGCTGCTTACTGTTTTGGAGGACAGCTGTGATCATATTACACCCTCCCTGTATTCCCTACGTAGAGCAATGGATTGAATTTAAAACTGCGCTGCTGACTTTCAGGGCACTGAATAATGGTACAGGCCCTGACTATATGCGAGACCGGCTCCTGGAGCCTTGCCCTGATAGTTATCTGCACTCAGAAACCACCTGCCCTTTGGGGATCCCACCATCGTGTCTTAAGTCAGCAGGTGATCGGGCCTTTGCTATGGAAGGCCCCTCAGTGTGGAACTCACTCACTCCAGGTGTCTGTCTCCGCTCCTCCCTCCTCACTTTTAAAAAGCACCTGAAGACTTTTTTATTCTCCAGGTGCTTTTAGGATCAACTGCTGGTTCCCCTTAATGTAGTCTGTCCTCCCTGAAAAGGATATTGGGGTTAGAGTAGATGGCATACATAAATATGAGTCAACAATGTGAGAGAGCAGTTATTAAGTTATTTTGGGTTGCATTAACAGAATTGGGTTGCATTAACATTTGTCATTGTCCCTGTGACAAAAAAAAGTGACTGTTCCTCTCTATTAATCCTTGGATTAGATCTCATCTAGAGTACTGTATCCAAATTTGACCACCTTGCTTTAAGGGTTCAGAGGAGAGCAACAAGGATAACAAAGGAGATGGAGGGAAACACCTATGAGGAGAGGTTAAAGAAACTGGGAATTTTTAGCCTAGAGAAGAGATTAATTGGGAACATGATTATAGTTTTCAAATATGTAAAAGGCTGTTATAAGCAAAATATTGCCCAGCTTTTCTCTCTGACCAGTATGGACAGGACTACAGGTAATGGGCTTATATGAAAGCAGAAAATATTTAGGCTGAACATTAGGGGGGGAAATTCTGTTAGGACTGTTAGGTAGTGGAATAACTTTCAATGGGGGTTGTGGAAGCTTCATCACTGGAAACCCTTAAAATAGGTTGGACAGATATCTCCCAGTGATGGTGTAGGTAAGGTGGATTTTCCAGAATAGCAGGGGGGCTAGAGTAGATAACCCTTAGGGTTCCTTCAAGCCCTACAATTTAGTGGGAATCATGACCAAGAGGAAAATAGATGACAAATTTAAAGGTCATGGAGAGTGATCTATACAATCCAATTTTGTACTAGATCCACAAAAGCCATCACGCTAAAGATTATGTTACAGGTATTGTTTGTCATTTTAATGGTCATGATTTTGTTATTTATTTACTGGGGCTAAAAACCATTTTCACAAAATCTATATAAAATACATGATCTAATTTCACTCAGATTACAAGAACAAGCAATGCCTGAAGATAGTTTAGTGCATACGGTTAATCATTCACAAGATTATATCTTTCATATAAATTGCTTTATCCGTATTATTTAAAAATCCTGAAAATGGTATCCAAGACGTGGCAATATGATTAGGATTCAATGTGTTTGGCTAACTACTTCTGAAACAATTATTACTGCGAGCTCTTTTCAAATAGATCCTTGAACTAAAAGTAAATATTTCTCATTTCCAACACTTCTTTATCTCTGCAGCACAGCTTGACGAAGAGATTGCATTACATATTTTGATTTTCAACATGCTTTCCAAGATGTATAGAATAACATCATGTGGTTTGTTGAGATAATGCTAACTTGACTGCTATATTCTGAATGGTGTAAATATCTGTCTCACTGATAAAATTACACAGCAGAAACACGATCGATGGAAAACTGTTGCACAAACATTCTGGATTAGAAACTCAAACCTATTAGTTGTGTTCTGCACTATTAAAATGACAGAACAAAAGGCTGTTACAGTGATACATTCACAGAAGATTCCTTCACTGACACAGAGCCACTTGCAATAGTCCTACACTAAGTAATCACCCCTCAAAAATCCATAGCATAGGTGGCATTAGGGTGGCTATTGGTCTGGTTTTAAATGGGACAGGCCTGTTTTTCAAATTGTTTGTCCCTTGTCTGTTCCCTGATGTGTTTTTGTCTGCTATTTTCTGGACATTGGCCATTCTCTCTCTCTCTCTCTCTCTCTCTCTCTCTCTCTCTCTCTCACACACACACACACACACACACACACACACACACGGGAAGTCATGATCTCATAACTTCCAGGCGGGAATAGCGGAGTCACCAGTGTGGACTCAGAGGTGAGAGCAAGGGCTGGAAACAGGAAGGGATCCTGAAGTTGCAGCTTCTGCACCGTCCACACTGGTCCCAGCCCAAGCTTGTAAGTTTCAAAGCCCACTTCCCCCTCACAGCGCCTCTCAGCTGAGAGATGCAGTTGGGGGTGGGGGGGGAAGGGCTATGAAGTAGCCTCTGGCCTTTGAAAATGACAGGCCACAGATGGGGCTATATATGCAGCAGATCCCGGGGCAGATCCCGGGGAGATGCATGATGAGCCTAGGGGGCCTGCCCCTGCTGGTGCAACTACACTGCCTTTGTCTGCCTCATTTGCTCAGTCTTAGGGCACCTGCTGCTTTCTCTACGGTCCTGGCAACTCTGCCTTGCTTTGCCTCGCTGCATTGCCCCCACTGCTTCAGTCTGAACAGCGCTTGGCAGGTTTGGTCTGCCTGGAGGAGCATGTGGAGTTTGACGGGGCTGTAGCAGCACTACAGTTTCAGCACCTGTCGGAGCCATTGGTTTGCAGGAGGGAGTTCTACATGCTCTGCCTGGCTTCAGGAAGGGAGTGAGGAAAGCAAGCAGTGATCCTCTAGCTCAGGTGCAGCACTAGGCATAGGGAACCTGTGGTTGAACTTCCATTTTTCCCGGTTTGGAGGCCCTCAGGAAAAGCTCTTCCCTGGGGAGGGGACACTGGAAATCCCATGGCTGCTGCTCATAACTGGATCACACATCTCTTTGCAGTAGTTAGGGGTCAGGGAGAAGTTTCTACTGGAAAGGGAATGACTAGTGCCTGGGGAAGCAGAGTTTCTTGTCCCTGCGGCAGGGAGTGTGCGAGAGAACGACGAGCCTAGGGTCAGCATTGCAGCTGGGAGTCTTTTCTGTGCGGCCACATCACCACACCGCCTCCTCCCCTCCCCAATCGCACGCACACACAATAGCATAGTCTTCTCCTATGTACTATTGCGTATACACACATTGTCACCACCTTCTTTTCTCTCTAGAGCCTGCTGGAGAATGTAGTCCAGCAGCTCCTGAGAGCAAAGATGGTGGCGACAATGGGCATAATCCCAAACTCCCATGCGCAGGGCTTTTGCACACATGAAGCAAGGTGAGCTATGTGCGTACTCATGATGGGGACCCAAGAATCACATGGTAGCTGACTTGAAACCTCATCCAAGCAGCCTAGTGAACTCAGGGAGGAGGGGAAGCCAGGGGGCTTGGCTTTGGGGGGCAGCAGCAGCCTGAGAAGTGCCTAGGGCTGGAAAAATCCTAAATCTGGTCCTGGGCAGAGGGAGAAGCGCAGCCCAAACCGAGAACACTGCACAGCCCAGTTCTGCAGCAGTCCCAACTAGGGCCTGTCAAGGCCAGAATTCCTCTACACACTCCCTGTCCCACTCCATGTTCAGTATTTTGGGGATGCGCCAATGGCCGCCCTAGGTGGCATGGATGAAGAAAGGGGCGGACAGCACAACTCAGAACGACCGAGAGGCTGCTTGAAATTAATTGTGGGGACTGACTTGGACGGAACCGACTGATGCTAAGAAATTAAAACATCCTGGAGATAAATGTATATGTTGCCACAATGATATTTTCTACTTGAAAACCCATTTTATTTACACAGAATTGGTGGGGTTTTCAAAGCAACAGTGTTTGGCTTTGGAATGCAAATATCACTGACTTTCAGTGAAACTTGCACTCCAAATCACTAGGGCACTTTTGAAAACAGTACATATTTTAAAAGCTTCTCTGTGTTTGTTTTTTTCAACTCAGCATTTCTTTTCTCCAGTCCCTCTTACTTCTCTCCCAGCACTGCTCAGTTCCCAGGATAAAAACTGCATGTTGTATGATTTTGCTTCATCCACACTGTTTTCCTCCTGGGTGCTTTTACTTGGTATTATTTTCAATAAATCTGTCTACACTAAAGTGTACTAAAAGATGCAGCATCTTTTCATAGGAAGATGTACACTGATCTATGGTGGAATAAGCTTGCTTGCTTCAGCAAGAACACGGTAAATTTAGCTACACTTCAAATTACAAGATGTATTTATTTTGCTGATAGTGGGCAGAAATAGGAAGCTGCAATCTGTGCTTTCCAAAGGAGGCTAAGTGAGTTAGTTGGGTTTAGTATCGGGGATCTGATTTTTTCCCCCTTTTTGTACCAAACTTGAATATAAATATTTCCATTTGAAAAAAAATCTTGGAACAGTACAGTTTCTGATGTTTTACACAGCTCTATCCATTGCATACTCTAAGTCAGAAAGCTTTAATCACAATGTGATTTGCGTCGAAGTGATCCGGCCAGAATGAATCTCCTCCTGGCACTTCCATAATTACAATGACACATTGGCCCTTTTCGCACAAGACCCCCCCAGCCATCTCCACACAGTTTTGCTGCATGGAGATGGGTGGAGGCACCCATGTGAAACCCATGAGAGATGAGGGGGGGGGCATGCACGCTCCCGCACTACACCCACCTTCACCCATGCACAGAGCAATGGGCTCCAATGCCTTTTGCTCCATGGATGGAGATGGGTGTGTGCTCCTGGAAACAGGCACACACCCACTTCCACCCACCGCAGCCACACACCCATCTGCCCACCCACCACGGTCCGTTTAAAAACATCCATTGAGGAGTGATGCCTAGTTTTTTCTCCCTTACAAAACTACCTGTTGGCAAAATGAGCAATACTCAAGGAAGGAGTGGTTTCTTCCAGAATGTGGTACGCTTGAAACGAGAAATCTCGACAAGTGCTGCTTCCATCAAAAGCAGGACATTCACCGAGATTCATATAACACTGAAACCTACTGGCTTTCCCACTTTTCCCTCAATTTTGTTATTTTCTGCAAGTTGAATGGGGCTGCTATGGGCAATCCCAAGCCACGTGTCTGCCTCACACACACTCCTAGGGTCTGTGGAGATGCAAATGTTATGGATAAGGGCCAGACAAGTGCTGGAAATAGTCATAAAGGTGCTGTAAAACTGTCATAAAAGTTCCAGAAAGTGACAAAAATGACCCCCCAAAATGGCGGAAGCACAGAATCACCAGAAACAGAAAAAGTACCAACAGACACTCACAAGCACTCCCAAAAGGTGAGTATTTCCTTTCGTAATAGGAACACCTGCTCTCCTAAATGTGACTTGGTACTTCTTAGGTGCTGAACACCCACAATTTGCTCCGGATTCAATGCACATTGAGGGTGCTGACTTCTGATGCATATAGATTAATGCTCCTCATTTAGTTATTTACTGTGCTTGTTGTCGGGTATTATCATAATGGTGAGAAAGCACAATAGACATCAGAGACACTGAGGGATTCCTTTTTAAAATAGTGACTGAGTTAAATCCAATTATCAGGGTGTTATTGTAAAACAAATATTTTATTTACTGCCAATACCATTGAAAACAGGGCTTGTATTTTAAACTCATTAATTCTCCACTGCTGTGAGTTGTATGTGAATAGAGATGTGGCACCAACTTCAATGCTAGTAAATGGAAGGGAATAGTACTGTGGCCACTCCAGTGAGTAAGTTCCATGACCTCTAAGCAAGTGAATGAGAGCAAGCCTCAGGATTTCACTGTCCTCTGCAGAAAATGTTCTCTCTCTTCCATTGATTGTTGCTTCCTCAAAATTAAAGAGCACAGAGAACTGTTTAAAATAAAAGCTAAAAGCTATGAGTAAAATAAGAATAATCCGGATCAGGGTAGAAGGTTAATGGCTACTCAGGGGCAAGCTTTCAAAATCCCACTAAAAGATGAACTATAAGTCTTGCATTTTCAAATGGCACCCTGTTATTACAATTTCATGCTCCTTTCAACCTGTAGTGTGCATGGATACGACAGAGAAGAACATCTTTATCAAACAAAGCCATGGAGGAAAAGGCAAATGGAGGGCTGTTGTTGTGTCTATCTTCTCCTTCTGATCACTTGGCACATTTTCTTTAGAAAGTCAGTGAAAAGGTCATAGTACTCAGGACCGGTCATACCACAGGGCGACCGTCCCAGATCCTACTCTTTTCTCTACTTCCAGGGACCCTGCAATTTCCCCAATTCTCACCAGGGCAGTGTGTGGGGTTCCCACTCTCCCCCAGCGGCGCCTCAAAGACCACCACCCCACAGAGGGTGCCCCTAGGGGGACAGGGCCATGGGGAAGGGGGTGGGACCACCAGGGGCACCACATTTTAACTTTGTCTTGGGCCCCATAAATTCCAAGGCTGACCCCGATAGTACAATCCACTTTCCTAACAATTTCGATCTTAAAAATCCTAAAGAGATTAACTAAACAGGTAAAGAGGAAGGTTCTGATGAAATTAAGTTGCATTAGCATAAATTATTAAACTTTATTTCTCCTCCACTCTCCAAAAATGGAGCTAATATTTTGAAACTTTGGCAGCCCACCAATCCACATGAAAAGGTCTGCATTCCAGTTTTTCAAGGGAAAACAAAAACAGAGAGTTCCTAAGAGAACATAAGGAGTGGGGATATAGCCCCATTCTTGGCTAAGTAAAGAAGTAAACACTGGAAGGAAAGAATTGCTGCTACATTCAACCCAAAACACCTACACAACGCTTCCTCTCTTTAGCAATAACAACAAAAGTCGCATCTTCTCAACTTTCCTTAGGCACTGCTGCTGTTAATTTTCTCCATTTTGCAGATGGGAAAACTGAGACAAGGCCAAGTTAAGCAATTTGGCTGAAGTAGTGAGTGGCAAAACCATACCCTGAACTCAATAGGTCTGGGTCCAAGACAATTAGGCCATTCTGACATATACCATATAAGAATTCCCTCTGGGCCTAGTTGAAAGTTCTCTGAACTCAATGGAATGATTCTTACTAACATCTTTGAGTTCTGAATGCCTTTAGTCCTCAGATTCTGATTTAAATTTCTATCAAAAGCAGATTTATGCAAGCCCTTCTAAACAACAATATGCACCAAGCAAAACATGCCTGGTTTCAAAGCTTGGTTTAAGTTTGCTGAAACATCTGCCAATCTGTCAGCTGTCATTAGGGTGGCCACATAAGCAAATTTTAGAGGACACGTATGAGAAATACAGATTGCAGGGCTGCATTGGAGCAAATGCAACCTAGAAACCTGTATTTCTCAAGCTGTCATCTACAAATCACAGTAAAACTAGGTAAAGAAGACATTTAAGGGGCTGCTTCAATGATTGAGTGTGGACAAAAAATCATTACGCTATTCTACAGGAGAAGCACTTGTAACAAAGTGGGTGGCTGGCTGTGCACACAGTTTAAAGGGCAAATGTTTATTTCGTTAACGTAATTTATACCCCGCCTCTCCTGCAAAGCAGCTCGGGGTAGCTTACAATTTTAAACAAAATATAAAGTGATTAAAAATACAAATATAAACAACAATACAAATATACATTCTATTAAATCTCCTAGGAAAGGGGGTAGTCATAAAAAATGTATATAAAAACCTGTAACAAAGGATATTACAATTGCAGTGGCAAAAATTTTGTCTGCGGTAGCAAGGAAGAAGTTAATGTTTAGCATGGGTTTTGTGTTATTGTATGGTTGGGTTTTGTATGGTGACTTTGTTTTATTTTGTTTTAGTCACTATGACCCTAGTGTCTAGCAATAAATTTTATTTAGTATTTAGTAATTATATGAAGGGGGTATGGAATAAGCCCAAGATTAGATTAGAGGAGTGAACTATAAGAGCTGAAAAGTCAGTAACTTGAAAAATGTAACATTTCAGTAACTTGAAATGGTTTTGGGGGTCAATTTTATTTTATTTTGGAATTTTGTATTTTGTGAATATGTCTAGTCTGTCTGTTGTACTTGTTATAGTCTTTGGCTAAACAATAAACTTGTATATAAAAACCTTCCCTCCCTAACCCAAATATGTGGTGCATTCACACACCTTCTCCCAAGCAGGGCAAACTAAAATGGACAGCAACCAATGACAGCTTCTCCTGAGGGGCATGTATGTGCGGTGTGAAAAGAGTTTGCATGGCAAGCAACCTTGCGCAAACCATTTCCATTCAAACGTTCTTGGCACAGCACCCCACAACAAGGCAAAACACTCAGCATAAGCAGATTCCCTGCTGGGGAAGCTGAAGCTGGCTTCCCTCAGGTGTTGCCATACTAGCAAACCCATGCACACAAAGTTATATATGGCCTTGGCACCCATGTATAGGAAGATAACGTTAATAAGTTTGCTATTAAACTAATTTACAAATACAGCCATTACCAGGCCAGATCCCTCCTAAGGCTTGTCTCCTTCCTGGTTTCTTTTCCTTCTAACATGGTGATACTTTAATGAATAATTTCAACCTCCAGTACTCCCTCCTGCCCTGCCCACCACCTCCAAAAGACTTTTCATATAATTGTATTTTCAATTCTTTTATGGTGCTGTTAGCCATGGTGGCAAGCAAAAGCTCCATGCAGAACTGCACCAAACAGGAAATTATCCGACCTTTGCTACTATTCTACATTTCCAGGGTTCTTTGTTAGAATAGAAGAAAGCAAGTTAAAGATCTGCCCTGATTTTCTCTCTCCTGATATTATGACCACTTAACTGTAGTGGAACCAGCCAGGAAGCCAAGTATCAGATGACAGTGACAAAGTTTTTCAGTGGGCAGGGCGCAATTTCTTAAGCAGTCAACTTTTTTTTTAAAAAAATCTTTTTTTGCTGAATCTTTCTTTTTCCCCCAATAACAACTGTGGTTATCCTCAATAATCATAATCATAATAAATAATTTATTATTATTATTATTATTATTATTATTATTATTTATTTTATTTAAAAATAGCAGCTGCTTCCTGCAATGTATAGGCGATTGTGAAGAGGATGAATAGAAACATCTTTGCTTTTTCTAAACCCCCAAGTTGCATGCACTAACAGTTTCAGTAAGAGCTCCCATCTCCTAAAGTGTCATTTTAACCTCTCCAGGAAAGATCAAAATTTGCAGAGACCAAGGCTGCAAAGTGGCACCTCTGAGGTTTCCATCAAAAATTGGAGTATGAGAGAGCAAAAGAAATCTCAGCAGTGGATGCATGTAAGCTTGTGGTACAGTGCAGCACGCATAGTGACGTATACAGGTGTGATGGGGGTCTTGCAAGCTGCTCAGGTAAGTTGTTTTTAGTGTAGCATAAATGCCAAGATGATTGAAAGATAAGAGACAACTTGATGGACATTAATGGTGAGAACTCCAATACATGGGTGTAATTATAGTGGTGTGTGTGACAGTGGGAATACATCCTCTCCAACCACAACAGTCCTAGAGGATTTGTAAACAAAATGTAGAGCTAAAGCAAGAACCCACTGAAATGAGAACACACATTGAATCTGATCTGAAACAAATGAAACTGTTATCAAACAGTATCCAACTGTTCTTTGTTCAATTACAGCTTTTCATGACATTAGTTCATTTTAGTTGGTCTGTTTGTTCATTTTGGTCATTCATTTGTTTCAGGCAGCTTGTCCGGTTCCAGTTTTTACCCATCCATTCATATTGTTACTGGCAGAAATGATGAAAAACCAGAAACAAACGAAAAACAGACAAAATACCCAAAACTGCAAAAACTTATATTTTTGAAAAACTGTCTCTCGGGTCAATTATACTCTACCCAAAATTGTTGCCGGGGGCGAGGGGCGGGGGGAGCAGCAAACGTTTATTCTGATACTTATGTCAGGTCTAATAAAATAGGCATTTCAGATAGTGTAGTTGGGGATGGGGGAGAGAAGTAGTTTTCAGTAGGGCAACTGAGGGATCCCAAGGAGACAAAGAGTAAAGGGTGGCACCAGACCCTTCAGGTTCATTTCACAGGCTTACAAGAGCTTTTCATGCTAGTTTTATTTTCATAACTTAGCTAAAATCATAAGACAGTAAAACATTTAATCTAATAAACAGCCAATAAATTTGACACAATCACAGAAATGAAGAGTTGGAAGGAACTTCAACAGTCATCTAGTGCAACGTACCCGGAGGCAGGATCTCATATATGTATAGCATCCTTGACAGATGCCTGTCCAGTCTTTGCTTGAAAGCCTCCAGGAAAAGAGATTCCACAACTTCTCTAGACAGGTTGTTCCACTGCTGAACTATCCTAGCAGTTAGAAAGTACTGTACATATTTTGGTACATCACAGTATACGTAAGACTTCCTCTTTTAGGTACACCTCAAGAATACATAATACAAGAGGGGTGAACAGGTGAAAACAACTGCTGAGGAAGTCTGATTCACATTAACATTTCTGCTGGTCATAGAAGACTCGTAAAGTTGCATCTGTACCTGTACTTTTAAGCTAAGATGACATCTTATTCCATTTTACATAATGCTCAGCATTTGCATGTAGTTACTTCAGACCTCAAGGCAGTACCAACTATTGTGTAAAATGTAAAGCCTGAAGTCAGACCTGTGACATGCTGCATGCAAACATAGATCAATTTAAATACCAAACACTGCCCTCTGGCAGAGAAACCCACTGAAAATAAAAGGATGATTCCTCAATGTTAGGGTAAGATGATCTATTTCAGCCTTCACATATTCTGTTATCTAGAAATGAGAACAATGCTTCTAGTAGTCGGTAGTGTGAGTGTACCTAGGAAAACCCAATGAAAAGATTCTGAAGGCTAGACATTGACAATGTGCTGGGGTAGATATTGAGGAAAGGATATGCTATAAAGTCACAGCATAGGGAAGTATTGAACAAAGCCCCACAATTTTTTCAGTCTGAGATGAAACCTCCTGCCCTTCCCCAGCAACCTCACACACAACCTGTTTGTGTTCAGCCACAACAAAGTGCCAATTTGTCAAGGTAGGATCACGCTGCTGCTGACTAAAGCAGAAGTACCATCCCACATTTCCAGGAAGAGAAAGCACTGCTTACAGATTAAACCTTGTGGGAAAAGGGGGAGGAGAGTAATGCCTCCACAGCATGCTGTTCACATATCCCCCACCCTCAGAGAAACCCTTCTCTGAAGTCCCAGCACAGTGGAGTGAGACATGAGCTAGATTATCATCCTCAACAGTAACTAATTATTGCACAGTGCGAACACCTCTGAGTGTGGAATCTTTGGCATGGCAGTGAATGGTCAAGGTATGTTCACCAGAGACTGAAACAATGGGTGTCTTTAGAAGGACACCTACTCTGCTCCACCTCTGGGTGGCCTATCGGTTTAAAGGCAGGCCACCCTGGGGTGAGATGGAGCAAGAGCAGAGCAGGCACTGGAACATCTTGGAGCAGAGCAGGACACCCAGACTCAGTGCACCGGCTGGGGGCAGAGCAGCAATCCATCTGCTTGCAGACAGGCCACTGCAGCTCCACCTCTAGAGCTGCAGGTGGCAGCCTAGAGCAGCTAGTGATCCGCCCGCAGCTCTATGGTGTGTGTGTGTGTGTGTGTGTGTGCTGTGCTGTGCAGGAAGACTACAGGTCACTACAGCAGCCACCTTTGCTTAAACGCTCCATAGCAGACCCCCACCCCCCACCCCCGGAGCAGACCCGGGGTGGCCACCCCTGGATCCACTTACAAACACCTAAAGTCAATGCCTGTGATTTTCAGAATAGTTGAGAGTTTGAGTGAAGCCTTCTGCCTCAATATTATCTCCCGACAAAAAATCAGCCCCCTCAAACATTTAAAAATGAACACCACATCATGTTCTTTTTATCTGCCTATTGGGTTCTGAGCCATCATGTTTTCAGGTCTCTCTCTTCACCTTTGCAGACTAGAATTATTATTATTATTATTATTATTATTATTTTATTATTTTATTTTAAAGGAAAATATTCTCATAGTTCAGCAGCTAAAGGCTTTAGGAAAAAGACTTTGAATGGTAACTAGAAAGATCAGTGAAAGCAGCTGGCTGTCCTGCATTTTATAAGGTTGCCCCTTTTTTTGTGCCTGTGGTCCTGTCACCTCTACCCTAACCAAAGCTTGGAGGAAGTATTTGATCAAGTAAAATCACTATTTCCAATCCATAATCACACAATAGTATGCTCAAAAGTCCCCTCTGCGATCGCCGCGGCGGGGGTTTGTCGGCGCCCCTTCCCCCTCCTAGACAAGGAAGGCGAGGAAGGAGCGGCCGCTCGAGGGTGAGGAGAAGAAGGTCATGGTTGCTAGGCAACCTTGTGAAAAGGCGCCCGGGACTCTCACGAGAGGCGGGATTCCCGGGCGCCATCTTAGACTTCCCGCTCAACCGCCTCATTCGGCCAGGTGGTAAGTGGGGAGAAGGACGTGTACCCACCCACCCGTCCCTCTTATAGGGCAACACTCTGAGTAACCACTGGTCGCGAATTAGGACTGGAAAGGAATTTTCCCTGAGTTAAATTGAACACAATGGCGAGGGGTTTTCCTGGAGTGACGTGCCTAGCTGAATAGAGGATGAGGATGCAAATTTGCCGGTGGCAGGCCAAATTGTCGCACTCTTGGTGGTAGGCTGAGTTCAGGCCAATGGTTAAAAGTTGAAAGGGTTAGGATAGCATAGGGTAGCAACATCTCCTTAAGAGATGGGTATAGGCCATCCATAGCCGCTCAGTGGCCAGCCCAAGGGTGAGCCACTGTATGGCCAGCCCAAGGGTGAGAGACGAGCAGCCGAACCTGCTGGGTGGACCATGTACCAAACAGGAGGTTACGGTGTCCTCATCCTTGTTGTTTAAACCCCCGCCTCGGTGGGCGAGAGGGGATAGGTGCGAACAACCCACTCTGGCCCGGTGAAACCGGTGGTTGGAGTAGGGTGTAAGTTGAAGAAGTTGGTTAAGGTAGGGCACAGGAGGATTCCCCTCGGGCTTAATCCGAACATGGTAGAAGAGGGGCACCAGGCAAACAGGACAGCGCCTGGTACAGTAGGGGAACCTCCTGTGGGGACGGGTAACAGTTAGTAACAAGAGATCGATAGGACCCCAGTTCAAAGGGGGAAGTGGGAGGGTTACCTCTTCCCCCTTTTTGACTAATAATAAAGTGTGCGGCTGTTCAAACCCATATATTGTGTCCTCGTCTTCTTTGGGGGGTGCGTCGACAAATGCTTAATTCTCTACCACAAAGAAACAGCTGTGGGATAGGGGGCCCCTTAAAAATAACCTGTCTTGCACTTTTCATATCATTTCATTTGGTTTCATTAAAATGTAGACAATTGCCATAGGAGAGGGCTGCAAGCACACACTGTAAGAGCATTGTGAGAAGAATTATAACTCAACAGCTGCTGCCAACAAATGGCTAAATATACGCTACTGCAGTGACCCACTCTCGGGCGCCTGTGCAATCTGATTTGTTGAGTTAACCAGTCACTTCATGAGTTTACAAGAAAGAAACTAAAGTGACCATGACACAGGGCTTCAAAAGGAATGGTCCTGAAAGCATTCAATTTAGGCTCTACAGGCAGTATTTGTCACTCCACTGTGAGTCACTTCTGAGAAGATGACTGACCAGACAAGAATGATAAAGTAAAATTTTGGGATAAGAAGAAAAAAACATAATGAGGTCCCACTTTACATGGATGTCTATGCCACTCCTTTCTAACATGTCTTCTTTGCTGGACAAATAAATCAGTTATACAAGAGCTTTCCTGTGGTCTAATGCTGCACTAAAAATCAATTACCACCTTCCAAGTCAATGTTCAGCATACAACTTCCTGAAGGTTATTTAATAGCAAATGTGGAAAATTGATTTTGATTTAAACATTAACCTACAATATGGGAAAACATAATTTGTTAATCCATTGCTCTATCTGATCTAATTTTGATCCACAGCCTTGCACTGTTTTTAACTCACTAATTCCAAGAGGTATTACAAAATATTTTCCAACAAATATTCCCTCAGTTTTAGCTGCTTATGGCCCTTTTCACACGAGAGACCTCCCCCCATTCCCCATTCAGATCCAGTGTGTGAGCATGGGGGGCACACCCATGTGACCACCATGGCCAGGGGCAGGTGTGTGTGCATGCTCCACTCACCTCCACCCATCGCCACAAACACAGCAACCGGCGACAACAGCAGTTGCTCCATGCGTGGAGATGGGTGGGGATGGGTGTGCATCTGTGTAACAGCCGCCCCCACACCACATATGCACCACACCATCCACCCAACCCCTCCGCCCCCTCCCCCCCGCACCGCGGCATGTTTGAAAAGGGCCTATATTTCATTTTTAAAATCTAGCATACAAATTTACTAGCAGAAATGTTCATAGAAACACTGAACCTTAGGCAAATATTACTAAGGCTATGATCCACAAGCAACTTATTCTGGAGTAAGTTCATGGACCATAATGCAAGGTATATTTAATAATTCAATACCCAAATATTCCCACTGAAAGCTTGTTTGAAAAGTTACACCAATGAGAGCCGGGGAACATGTTCTATGACTTCTATATCCTGCCCAAACACCAACATCTTGAATTCTCAACACTGACAAAACTTCCCTATAGGGAAAAAGCTCATAATTTTATCTAAATCACTTATTTTTAAATGGAGTAATTTTCCACCTGCTTATTGTGCACATTACTTGGTATTTTTGTCAGACAATTCTTTTTTATTCCCCCTACCAGGAAACATTTTGATCATGATTCTACCTCCTTCTGCAGGGTAAAAACAGAAGTGATGGTTCCCACCAACGCCACCGACTTACCAAGGTGGTGGTGGGAGCCGTCACTCCGGTCAGGAATCCGCCCAACTGCCCAACAAATGTGATGGTGGCCGGTACAGGGTGAGGAGATGCATGAATGTGTGACCTGCCCCCACCCTGCATGCAGTGGCCTGCCTGCCAGCTGACAGGCAGCCATGGCGGTCAATGGAGGCTGCCATAGCACCCAACCCCCACCACTCTGGACCACAGTAAGTAAAGTGGACTTTCAGACGTGAAAACCCACTTTACTCTGGATCCAGCAGCCAGATCTGACCATGGTGGCTGCTAGCATGGACTGTGACTTTGGGATTTTCCCAAGTCACAGTCCGGGCTAGCCCCCACCACGGTCAGGAGCCAGACTGGTGCTAACATCTGTCAAGTGCATTTTTGCATGACGGTAGCATCCGGGTTATTCCACACTAAAGCAGATTAAACCATGCCATTGTCATGTCTGAAAGCACCCAAATTCTACTCCCGCTGAAGTATCTTCTGGCTCGATGCAAAAGGCTTACCACACATACAATGAGAGCATAAAGTACCACAAGGAGACACACCGAACACCACTCAATGGGAATCTGCCTTCAGTGAGTGGATTCCTCAGCTGGAACCAAGGGAGAAACTTTCTCTACTCTCTGTACGTACAATGCTAGTCATGAACTTGCAAAACACTGGGGTAGTTTATAGACAAATAATAATATAAAGTATTAGTGGAATTAGAAAAAACATGTTTAAAATCTTTTCAAGTGCCTTGAATAAAATAATTAGTCCATCGTAATCCTCCCCTCCCCCCCCATTTTGTCAATTCTATCAGCTCATTCAAACTGGGGTGAGTGTCACTACAAATATAGAGGACATACATAAAAGACCATTAACATTTTAGTTGGGCCAAAGGAGTTCAACTCTGGAGAGGATTTCTTCCTTAATGTAGGAAAATACACATGAATAAATTTGCATGTACAGGAGTGTACAAATGTACAAAGTAAGGTTTGTCCTTTTTAATGCTTGGGAGGCCAAGAAAGTATGTGAAAATCAATATGCCACTCTTCATGAGGTGATTGATATGGCAGTTTCCCAGGGAAGATGTCAGTGCCAAATCAAAACTCAACATCACAATAGGCAGTTGGGCAAGATAGGTTGCAAAAGTTAACAGGTCAAAAATAGCTGATTGTGAAGGGAAAGGAGGAAATGTTCAAACAAATTTTCTACTCTGGTTGCACCTGAAGAGCAGTTCTGTATGGAATGAATACAAATTATACCAATGGCATCAGCAGTGCGACGGGACAGTCTTCTTTTCATCAGCACAAGATTAGGAATTAATATAAGTAAAAGGCAGAAGTGACCTGAATTTTATTATATGAGATATGATCTCAATTTTTTACTGTGGTAGAAAGCAAAACAGAACCAATAGGGCCTGTAACAAACAGCTTGATGTATATATTAGCCTAGAAATTACCATGTGCAAAAGAAAATGCCTATTAATTTACAGATAAGATATTCAGGAAAATAAGGAAAATATCAGACTTGTTCGCTACAGTCAGGCACAGAACAGCAACACCTTTTCCTAAAACCCCTTCATTAAACAAAATCTTTTCTCACAAATAACAAAATCCCAGTCATTGCTCTCACTTAAATTCCAGGTAACCCGTTAGCCCACTGGCTTCAGTGTGGCTTAGTGTACAGCCTATTATAATCAAAACTATTCTTTCCATGGAGGGCCATGCAGTAATGTTACAAGGACTGCAAAATGACCAGCCTGAGTGCACAACCGAATGGGGGAGGAGGAGAATTAGATTTTCAATTTACTTTTTAAAATACAGATCATGTATTTACCATTCATGATGTACAACTCCAGCTGGTTTAACCAGGCTAGTACAGTGTATAGAAAGTTTTTCTGAATAGCTTTAGGGCGTAAGGAGAATGCACAAAGATTGTCACAGCTGTGTAGGAACCAAGAAAATCCACATAAAATATTTAATTCAAGTCCTATTCTCCACCCGACCCCCATTTTTTTTTTTTTACCCCAGAAGCTCACACACACTTATTCAGTCTAATTTTCAATCTGGTGCATACAATTTTGCACCCACAGCAGACTGGGAAGAAAGGCATGAATTAACTAGATGAGCAAAACTGTAGCTGCAATTTGCTGTGTTGAAGAAAGGTGCAAAGTTATGCCTTCATAAAAGTTAGCCTCACCTGAAAAATCACACACTATCCATAGGAGAAAATTACTTCCTTAACTCTGCCTCAGAAACAATGTATTTCATTGTAATTAAAATACATCTGTCTTCTTTTAATTTTCAACAGAGAAACTGTGGAGGAACAGAATCAGTGGTTTGGCACAGCGATGCTTAGCAAAAACACATCTCTCCAGAAACATCAATAAGCACATGCCGCTAACAAATTATTCTTCTTGCTAAAGAAGAATTGAGGAAATTGTGGATAACTCACAAGGACTCTGCCGGTTAAGGTCTGGGCTGATATCATCACCCCTGCCCAGTCTTTCACAGAGGTCATCCAGCCCACTTCTGCTGCCACAGTTTCCTCTTTCTCGTCCGTAGGTTTCAAGGTCCCATCAGCCTGCGTTTCTACAATGCTGTTAATCTTCTGGACCTCCTATGAAACAAAAATAGAAGAGCATTTAGCAAGGTAATAGTAACAACTGGACAGCCATAGCTTACGGTACAACCAGAACAGAGATGTGATTATAATGAACAGGCTTAGTGGGTACATATATTATTGCCTTACAACAGCTGAAAGGAAAACTGTATCTCTCTAGCAGTTTTCTTATGAAGAGCTTTACTACTAGTAACAAACGAATGAGATTTGCATTTACTTGACCTCTTAAAGGTATTTTTGAGACAAAGGGTATTTTCAGACGTGATGGGGCCGGTATTGGCCCCGTCACGGAATCACCCATTGATCCCCCACCAGGATCAAAACGGCCGTCAAACAGACATGCCGGCTGATCCCAGCAAGGAATTGGGGGAGGGGGCAGTGTTACGTGGCTCCGCCCCCCCACGCTCCCCCGGCCGCCCGCTGTCCGGGAGACAGGCAGGCACCGTGGCCAATGTGGCCACAGCACCAGCCGGCCCCCCCCCAGGGCATTGACCATGGCCCAGAATCTCGCCATTGATTCCGGGCCGTGGTCAGGGGACAGACAAGACGGCCCCCTTGATCACGGGGGAGAATCACATTCAACACTCAAACGGAGATGGTCCAGCCAGGACCTCTGTTTGCGTGTTGAATGTGATTTCCCCCCCGCTCCCGTGATTCACGGGGGTGAACATCTGGCAGGGAGCTTCCGTTCCCCCCAACAGACATTACGGGACCACGATCACCATGTGGGTATTCACCGTGGTTCACCATGATCTCGTAACGTCTGAAAATATCCAAAGATTCCTGTTCCATCCTCAGGTCCGGGTGTAATACACGTGGTAACTGATGCCTGTCATTATACAGCCACATCTTCATATGTTTGTGTGTACACTGAGACTAATCCAAATAGATGTATAATAGCATGAGTGTAAATTATGTAAAGTTTTTATTTACAATCCTTAGAATTAGCTTTCTGATGAAGCCTACATTGGGGAGTGCTGTGAAACAAAACAATAATTATCAGGAGTGAGGGAAACAAAATGCACAGTTAAGAAGCCTAAGCAGCAAGCTGCTGCATTGTCAGTGAGCCAAAGTTTCAATGGAGGTATTTGATACATCAGAGGAACGCCTCTGTCTATATGCTGGCCCCTATGGAGCCACTAGAGAGAGAAAGAAATTAAAGAGAGTCTGTCTCAGCAGCACTAAACTGACTAAGCATGAGTCATGCTCATTGGAATTCATATCTGTCACTAGCGGATGCTGCAGCACAGATGTCATGCTCCTACAACTGGCTTCTGTGTGCTACAGTCATGGATGCCACAGAGGAATCAAGGGAATAGAGAGATAATGCTTGCCTGGATTGTTCTGCATTATTTAAAATCACCTCATAAGTAGTATATCCAAACATTTCATGAGCATGCCTTCCATGAGCATGACAAATGAGCAACATAATATTAAGGATTTTATGCTAGCATGACAAATGGTTCTCAGACAGCAGTCAAGACCTACAAAGTGATGAGGACCCTCACCGTCTAGGGCCATCAGTGGGGACAGAGAGCACTCTGGATCTCACTGGAGGGCTCAGCACCTCGTAAGATCAAATCTATAGGACAGCCATGTGGCCAGGTTTTGACAGCCTCTGAGGGTCTGGGAAACCTTCCATAGCAATCGTCCTATGTATTCTGCCTGCTCTTCAGACTCTTCCTCCAACTGATGCCCACCTCCTCCAAAAGGAAGGAATATGAAGCCAAAAAATAGGATTTACCCAGTCAGGGTTCTGAGAAAAGGACACGCCTTCACAGAGCTGCTACTGATGGGGTGTGTGTGAAGTTTTTCTATTCTTAGTTATTAATATTTTGGCCTTGCTAATGCTCCATAATTGTTTTAGAAAAATATCTGCCAACCATTTGAGTAAAAAGTATTGGAAACCACTGCCATCAAATCATCAAGCTCTAGAGCAACCAATCATTTTGCGCACTGATGTTGATGGGGTTAATTTTCAGTTGGAAACCACACCTGGCAGGACATACAGTTGTCGCAAGAGAAACATATGACCTCAAACAAGTAGGAAGATACAGAAACAAAGGACAAGTTCATGCCCTGAAGCAACACTGCATTACTGCATTATTAATAAATAATCTGTACATAAGAAGAATTAGGAAAGTGTAACAATTTAGTCTAGTCAGTTATGTCACAGGATCACAGAGGTCAGGACCACAGTTAACCGGTCGGATTTCTCCTTTAACCAGCCCAAATTTTATGGGTCTTAAAATAGGAGATGATAGCTCGCTGGAGTCAGGGTTGGGTCCATGCAGTCCCCACTCAGATTTTTAGTGCGTAGAGTCTAACAAACAGAAATGCCCTTGCATATAGCTGTTGTGCATTCACGCAGCTCCCCAACCCCCTACCCCGGTTTCGCGTAACTAGCCTAATAAACGTGCAGGAGCTCTTCTCTACCACACTCCCCTCCCCCTTCTCAGTATCCCACCCTCTGCCATGTCTCACAACTGCGGCGAACCATGGGAAGAATAAGCAGCTGTTTCTTTCTTCCAGGCTGTCACTTCTGGAGGCGAACGATTTAAAATGTTTTTTTCCTGTGGTATCTATAAATGCCTTTAAAATGTTTTTTTGTCCATCACTGTGTTTACTTCCTGTCTCTTATACACATCTAGATGTGTATAAGAGACAGGCACTAGGCAGTGCAGAGACCCAGGCGTGCAGATGGCTGCTCTGTGACTAACCAGCACCCAGCCTTTGCCTGTGGTTTTCCTATGGCCATTCCCTTTTCACTTGGGCAGATGATTATGGCCCTCCCCCAAGACCCCACCCATCCTCAAGTTGTCAAGGCTCGCCTCCGCCGCCACTATCTGCCATGGAGGAGGCGGAGCCAACACAGACGTGCGGCTTGCGGCAGCGGTGGGACGCCCGATGACGTCGGCCCATGCACAGGGGCGGAGCTGGGGAAGCCGACTCAGCAGACAGCTGGGAATGCCGAAGAAAGCCCCTGGCTTGCACCATCAGGAGGCGGAGGGGCGGGGCCTTCAGTCACACTGCGCCGCTCCAGGCAGGCTAGCCCTATATAGGGAGAGGCTGGGAACAGAGCAAGTTGCCGGTGATCAGAAACACTGTGAGAAACTGGCACCCTGCGTGGATAGTGAGAATCGTGTGGTATTGTGGTAACATAGTATGTGTGTGTGAACTTGCATGGGTGTGTGAATGTAGTGTGTTTGGGAGTACTGTGTGTGTGATTGTGGGAAGGGATTAGGACCTTAGTATAATTGTGTGTAAACCCCTTGGTACCCCTTTCTCCTCTACGTCTGGGCTGGGCCCCTCCTAACCCGTGTTCCTTGGGCAAGTGCACAGCTTCACACTTTGGTATTAGCAATATAGTTCAACATAGTTTAATTGGTGGCCTTTTAGAGCCACAGCTCCTTCCCCCATTTAGTGCATGTTTGTGGGGACTTGTTCCCTTTAGGGGTCAGGACTCAGTTCTTTTTGTCTAACTTCCAATTAACTCCCTAATATTATTTCCCTTTCAATAATGGGGTCATGATTTCAGACCTCACATTTTCATTATGTGAGCAATCAAAAATATAATGTTCAAAATCCTCAACTTTATTCTGGCAGCAACTACAGAGCCTCAAGTTATACAGAATTCCCTTGTATCGACCCTCCACAACTGTGGAGGGAAACAGTTGCATTCTTAGCTGAGAGAAAGCTGAATTCTCTATAAAGGATAAATAATCCTCAAGCATAAACAGATTTTTAAATTCTGCAAATCGTGGAGCAATCCGACAGGCTTTGACTTGAGCCATGTTGGCCTGGGTGAAGACATCGTTAATTCTGCTTTCCAACTGTGCTTTGGATTTCCTTTGAGAACTTCGTATTAGGTCAAGAATAGACAGCCCATAGGCTTGGATTAGACATTCAGTTTTGTGAGCCCATAGGGCTTTCCCTTTAAGTGCTTTTTGTTCTAACAAGCACAGTTTTGGTCATGTAGATTCATCCATATGCAAAAGGTGTATCCAATATCTGAATATAGCCAATTTAATCTTATATTCAGCGGAAAAAATGTCAGGCTCGGCCCTCACCGTACAAGGAGGAGTAGAAGTGGGGACACCCAGGACCCTTTTACAGATTTTTAATTGCGCTAATTCAATTCCTAGTGTAGGCATGTCCCCAGACCGGGGCCTCATATATCATTTGCAGGGTCAGCTTCTGATTTACCAAATTAACAGCAGGTTTGACAAGTTTAGCCCCTGCAGATCTCCAAAATTTCAATATTCCATTTGAGGTATGATCGGCTTTCAATTTAAGCGCCTCTAGATGTTTTGTCCAACTACCTAAGTAATGGAATAGAACCCATAGATATTTATAAGCCTTCACATGTTCAATAGGTTGTGACCCTATTTGTCATTGGCTAGGGAGGAAATGGTTGGCAAATACCAACACCTTAGTTTTGGAATGGTTTACTATTAAGTGTATTAATACTGTGTATTAATGGTGTCCCCCCTTCTACTCCTTGTATGGTGAGGGCCGAGCTTGGCATTTTTTCCGTTGAAGATAAGATTAAATTGGCTATATTCAGATATTGGATATTGGAGTGTATAATACAAGATTGTATAATATAATACAATACAATACAATATTGGATATTGGATTGTATTAAAGGGTCCATCACGATGCCCCCTTAGTAGGACATCCTGGACAACGACGTACATTACAGCTATTGTTGAGACATTTTTGGTGGTTGACCATTTGAAAAGATACCTTGGCCTATATCCAAGGTTGTAAAATATGTAGCCGGATAAAAGCACCACGGAGGCGTCCGATAGGTCTGTTGCAACTTGCACCAGTGCCACAAGGTCCATGGCAACACATAAACATGGACTTTGTCATTGAACTCCCTCTGTCACAAGGGTACACTACTATATTTGTCATTGTAGACCAATTCACGAAGATGGGGCATTTTATCCC
The DNA here is from genome assembly GCA_003113815.1 of Sphenodon punctatus. Taxonomy (NCBI): domain Eukaryota; kingdom Metazoa; phylum Chordata; class Lepidosauria; order Sphenodontia; family Sphenodontidae; genus Sphenodon; species Sphenodon punctatus. The sequence goes on along the minus strand of QEPC01014420.1, from coordinate 2,836,994 downwards.
CTGTAAGGGAATGCCCATGGCACAACAAACAGCAAGACTGTTAATACAAAACATAATTAAGATACATGGACTCCCACAGACTATTGTTTCTGACCAGGGACCACAATTTATTGCTCGCTTCTGGTGAGCCTTATTTTCGGTGGTAGGAGTCCAGCTTTCCCCCACTACCGCCTACCACCCTCAGGCAAATGGGAAGGCTGAATGAACAAACCAGGCCCTGGAGCAATACCTTAATTGCTATGTCAACTGTTTGCAGGATGACTGAGTACTACATCTGCCTCTGGCAGAATTCGCCTTTAATAATGCCCCCAATGCATCCCTTTTTTGTTTCCTATGGGTTCCATCCTCATCTCGCCCTCCCTGAGGTTCCGGTAGTAGAAGTTCCGGCAGCTGACGCCATGATACAAAGACTACAGCAAAACCATGCACACGCACTTGCCATGCTCTGTACCACATGCCAGCAATATAAGAACCATGCCAATTGCAAGCGTCAGGCAGTGCCCCAGCTCTGGGTCGGCAATCTGGTCTGGATTGATCACCAACATTACCCATCGTTATGTCCCTCGGCCAAACTGGACAACAAGTTCCTGGGTCCATTCCCATTTCTCGGCAGGTGAACCACGTCACTTACAAGTTACACTCCCTCCACAGGCCCGCATTCACCCCGTGTTTCATTTATCCTTGTTGAACCTTACCATCCCCCCTTGTATCCTGACCCAGCTCCACCCGGCCCACTTTGTGACGTGCCAAAAAAACTTGAATAGGAGGTCAACGCCATTTGAGACTCCAGGATTCACAGAGGTATTCTTTATTACCTTGTAGATTGGAAGGGCTAGGATGCCGCCGATTGCTCCTGGGAACCTGCCTTGGCCCTCAATGCTTCCCGCCAGCTTCTCCTCTTCCACTCTCGACATCCCTCCAAGCCTGGCCCAAGCTTCTTGCAAAGGGGGGGCTCTTAGGGGGTACTGTCAGGGCTCGCCTCTGCCACTGCTATCTGCCATGGAGGAGGTGGGGCCAATGCAGACGTGCGGCTTGTGGCGGTGGTGGGACACCCGATGACGCTGGCCTGTGCACAGGGGCGGAGCTGAGGAAGCCGGCTCCGCAGACAGCTGGGAATGCCGAGGAAAGTCCCTGGCATGCACCATCGGGAGGCGGAGGGGCAGAGCCTTCAGCTACTTTGCGCTGTTCCGCATGCCTGTGTGCCCAGAGGGGTGGGGCTAACCCTATATAGGGAGAGGCTGGGAACACAGCAAGTTGCTGGTGATCAGCAACGCTGTGAGAAACTGGCCCCCTGCATGGATAGCGAGAATCATGTGGTATTGTGGTAACATAGTTTGTGTGTGTGAACTTGCGTGGGTGTGTGACTGTAGTGTGTTTGGGAGTACTGTGTGTGTGATTGTGGGAAGGGATTAGGACCTTAGTATAATTGTGTGTAAGCCCCTTGGTACCCCTTTCTCCTCTACATCTGGGCCCCTCCTGACCAATGTTCCTTGGGTGAGTGTGCTCGGTGGGTACACTACCCTGCCCCACCCCGGGTTTCTCTTCCTACTCTCTGCACTGCTGACTCCTACCCCCGTGATGATCTGGCCTCATCCTGCCCGGGAGTACTAGGGCCATATAAGATCCTGAGGGGTTGTTGTCCTCCGACGAGTGTGTCGAGCCCGCAAGTGTCCGAGAGTTTGTGTCCCCCACCCGCCGGGTGTATCCTCTGTGCCCTCTCTATACCACTACCCTAACACAAGTCCATGGCAAGGGGTCTTTCTCCGTTACTTTTTGGTGTACCCACACCCCCACTTCCCTTCCGATCCCCAGCCCCCAAAGCGGTGTATCGCTATGCTATACCACCATTTTCCACACACACCCCAAACATCCAAAGAAGCACAGAGAGCATGGATTATGGGGAAAAAAAGATTTTTGTTTTTTAAAAAACTAAGACTATTACTTCTTGTGCCTGCTCCTTTGGGGAGTAGCTTGGCATGATTGCTTGGGTGGCGAGACACACATGGGGACATTTTTCTGATCCTCTTCCTGTGGATCTGGCTGTGGCAGAGTGTCCGCAGAAGGTGTGCAGGAATGATTGGCAGGGGGGAAAGTTGTGCTTATGATCTGGCTGTGGCAGATAAAGCAGTGGTTGTAGTGGTGCTGGTGTTGTCTGACTGTCGGTTCGAGCCATGGCCCTGGTAATGGTAACCCTCCACAAGTCATTATGGAGAATGCAATGGTTGGAAGAGAACAAGTATCGGGCACGTACTGCCAACAAGGAAGAGCTGAGAGAATGCATGTTTGAAAATGGCACATTGAGCCTTTAAAGCAGATGT
>QEPC01014420.1:2805237-2824306 GCA_003113815.1 Sphenodon punctatus | reverse complement strand
CCTGAATGTTTGTTTGTCTTCTCCCATGTTTCTCCCACTGTCCCCTCTCCCTGTCCCCCCCCCTTTGTTTTTGTCTCTTAGATTGTAAGCCACAGGCAGGGACCGCGTCTAATTCTATGTTCTGTACAGCACCAGGTCATGCGACTGGCGCTTTATAAATGTCTAATAATAATAATAATAATAATACATTGTCACCACTACCATCCTCTCCCTTTCTCACTCACTACACATAAAACTCAAAGGGTGCAGCCACACGAGATACCTTGGGCAGGCTACCATGCCTTGGGAAGCTGTAACCCACTCTGGGTAGCCATACCCTGTGATGCAGTGCATTGTGTGGCCAGTGGTCGCTAGATTCCTGCCTCCCCCTCCCCCGCCGTGTGGTGGGGCAAGCAGCAGGGTGTTATGCAATGTGTCCTCCGGAAAAGGCGAGGATGTGTTGCATAGCAGTCTTAACCAAAATGGGGTACAGCTGCCCAAGGCGTGTTAACCCATGTGCCCTGGTCACTTCCTCTCCACTGCGTGGTGAGCTCTGGGTCAGGGGTTTGAGTGGCAGGCAATGTTGCACGTCACACACAGTTACATCATGGCTGCGGGTGGGATTTTGGTGAGCGTCACCTCAGCCTGCCCTGGCTGTGGCAAGAGATGTGACAGGAATCCCCCCGCCCCGCCCAGCTGCCCCAGAGGGGGTTGGCTGCGCATGCACACTGCAGGGCTGTACAAGAATTGGGCCTTCTGCTGCTCATGTGGCTCCTCCCAAACCTTACATTGCTGTGTTTTCCCCCCAGCACCTGCTTTCAATGGGAGACTAACAAGGGCACAAGTACCTGAGTCTGTATGCACTTCTGTTTCTTTTTGAAGTATGCTAAAGGCATAAAAGAATTGAGCTTAGCAAGAAGAGGTGAATGGACTGAAAAGATCTATTTGATATTTTAAAGTGTAGTGAACTTGAATCCTGCAAGAGCTCTAGATGTTATTAAAAGGAACTGGCAGCTATTCTTCCATGTCAAACAAGCCATACTTGATTGATTATGCCTGTCATCTGAACAGAACTCACTTCTAACAAAAATATTGAATTAACTTTATTCAAGTAGTAAAACAATTAAATCTACTTTTTAACAGACCAAGTCCTGAAGCCTTTTCTCCTTAAGTCAGTATGTGTTGTGATGGCATAGGACATGAAAGCAAGGGATGTAAGGAAACCATATATGGCTAGGATATTTTTCCTTTCTTTTCTGCCATTTAGTTTTGAAATAGGTCTGTTTCTAACATGGCTTTTAACATGAGACTCAATTTTAATCATTTGGTCTCTACTAAATGTATATGTATATATGTTTATACTTTAGTAAATAGCTTCAGGACTGTGACATCATTTTATAATGTATGTTTTTAACATTTGTGATATTTTTAATATATTATGCACAATTATTTTTTCTTTTGCTTAAACTCCCTCCAAAAATTAACCTTGTGCAAGTCAGAAAACCTAGCAAATTGCACTTTGAAAGCCGGATGTTTTGGAACAATATGAGTGACTGAAACAAGACTTTGAATCAGGGCGTGAAATTTGCAGGCATCCAGAAAACTGAGGCTGACAACTGGTTCAGTGGTGTAGCAGGGCAAGAACGGTTTGATATCTGGCGACCAAATTATATATTTTTTTTGCTCCTGGAGTTTGTTCTGAAATTTCATGCCTTGCTTTGAATGGTAATTTTTGGACAAACTTAACTTTAGCTGTAGCTTCAACAACAGATATACTGTACATCAAATGTGTTTTACATGTAATACTCTATTCTCTCAACATACTTAATAGGCATTTAAATAGAAAAAATAAACAGCGGATTTCCTTTGCCGACGCACCCTCCCAGAAATGAGAGGCAGAGACATGTGCTGGATTTAATTGGCCGCACTCTTTATGAAGAAAAGCAAGAACGTTGGTGCAATTGCACTAAGCAATTCAAAGGGTCCACTAGTATTTTGGGTTAAAACCACACTTATACTACTTTAAAACAGGTGACTGGTTCGGATGTGCCCTCCAATGCCAGTCCCAACATTTCTTAACAATTTCCCCTTCAATCAGCTCCCTGGCCAGGGCCGAAGGGGATCTAACAGCCCTTTGGGGAACGAGTAAGGCGTATCAGTGCCATTAAGGTTGAGGGCCTTGCATGCCCCTACCACCCGCTTGACACCTCTCCCAGGGTGACGACCCCTGGCGTCCGCCATGCCCTGCACATACACCAGGTGTTGCCTCCCCATCTCTTATTGAGATGCCTCTCTTATTAACTAACCTATACTGTCTAAATCAACATCATTTAATAATACTGGACCCCCGCCAAGAGTGTGACATTAATTATAACTTTGTGAAACATGCCAATTATTATTACAATCGAATAAGAGTCTTGTCACATCATACTTCCAATCAAGAGTTAAACTATATTAAATTAGCTGCCAAATAAGTATTCCAGTTGTATCAATCAGTAATAATTAAGAACGTTAAACTAGTTTAACCTACTCTGAACACTGTGAAGAAGGTAAAAAACACAAACATCTTATAAATGGTCAAGGTGTTTGTCAAAATCCCTTCTTGATCCCTAACAGCGACCAGTTTTTTACCCACAGTATTAGAGGGATGGGTGGGTGTGTGCTGTCTCTGAGGAGCTCCAGGCGCGAATGTGCCTGGATCCGAATGTTCGCGCACGCGGGCAGCAGAGCTCCCTACCGCCCCACAAGGGGAGGAGCCTGCTCCCATGCCGTCCAATCACGCGCACTCCCCTGCGCACGTGATGCCTGGGCAGCCAATCATTTGGCTCACAGGTCTGCACGAGGAGTCCCTTTCTTCCTCCTCCTCCCGCAGCCGTCCCTGCCTCCATCCCCAGGGAATTTGGGGCGTGGCAACCTCCCCGCGCCCCGCCGCTACGGTGCAGTGGAAGGTCTTTCTCCACACAATTTTAGTGATGTGCCTGTGACTGTACTGTGACTACTTAGGGGGCTTCAAAGTTGGTTTCATTTACACTGTGTAGACTCACATCCTTTTATCAGTTGTACAGTGCTGCTCCTTTCTTATTTCTTCATCTCAAAGTATTAACTAAATAGCTTTGCTACCATTAGACAGTTGACAGAATGAGCATTTTAAGATTTAAAAAATGCTGTTTAATTGGTGAATTATTTAGAGTCACAGCAGGTACAGGTAAGTAAGTTAATACTGTCCTTATCCAGGCCGCTTACCTGTTGTTTCACAAGGTAGTCATTATTTTAATTACTTGAAGACTGTAACATATAAATAGATTTAAGCGCGAGGATAACTTTCTGTTAAAACAAACTTTTACTAAATTTGTTTTGGGGGGGAGGTTCCTAGGGATTAAAAATGTTATAGTAAGTGAGTTGTAACATTGAAAATGAATACCTGTAAAGTGACTAGTTGCTTTAATATATGTTCTTCTTGCAACTTACTCAATAAAACCAATTCTTATTTTTAAAAAGACAACTTTTACTCAATACTACATAAAGGGAGGGAAGATACATGGTTTATTGGACAGAATACAGGACTAGCAGCCAAGATTGATTCCATGATCTGCTCTTTAATTGTGATCAAGTGACTTAGCACTTCATCTACATTAAAAAAAAAAAAAAATCAGTTTTACTTCAAGGTAGCTAGCTCAAGATAAATTGCAATGAGGTCATGTTTTACCTTAGGATACAAAGTTAAGCTATCCCTTTGTCCCCAGACATGACTGACCCCAATTTCTTACCCTGAAGTGAAAAATATTCATGCCTTGTCTTCAAGACAATTTTACCTCAATGTAGGTAGGTATGCTGTTATATAATCAACTTCACTTAGCAAGGGTGCTTTCTTTGCTTTTTTCTTGGAGGGTTGGGTGAGTAAATTTGTAATAGTCTAGTTTTTAATTTTAACTAAGCTCTCTATTTGTAGTGCCACAGTAAAGGCCTTTCCTATCCTGCTGCTTAAAAATGTGCGGGAGAGAATGGGGCCAGGCAGTCTGTCCTCTGACATAAATGGCAGCTCTCAGGCCTCCTCACCACCACTGTGAAAAAGTAGTCAGTCACTCTCAATCAAAGATACTAGCAGTGAAGAAGACTCCAAAAATCAGACCCTCCCACCCAATCCTATCCCACCCTATCCCTGCCTGCCAAATGACTGGCCAAATAAAAATGTCTCACATCGTTTCTGGAAGATGCGCAGGTGTGGGCTTAGGTGGACCCCCCAAGGAGAGGGACTTCTATAATCATAAGGCAGCTACTGAGAACACCTCCCTGCATCCCCTAGTCATAAAAATATCATGGGGAGATGGCACCTGCAAGAGGGTATTCCCAGCTGACCTCAGGAGCCGCGAAGGGACATAAGGGAGGAGGCAGGAATGAAAGGGAACACGCATGATCAATCCAGTTCAAATACCTGGAATTTGAGTGCAAGTTTAAGCCATTAGGATCATCTATGTTCACCAAAACCAGAACACTGAGACATTGGGTATTTTCAGACGTTATGAGATCACAGTGAACCCCCGTCAATACCCACATGGGGTCAAAGCGCCCTGACCGTCTGTTAGGCGGCTGCCAGATGTTCGCCACAGTCAATTCCTACATGGGGTCAATTTCAACCACGCTTCCGGGGTTCCCTGCCGGACAATCCCCGAAAGTGTGATCAAAGAGATCCCTGGCGGGAACCAACAAAAAGTCACGTCTGGCCAGTGACCACGGCCCGGAATCCCCGGCGGGATTCTGGGCCATGGTCAAATTGGGCAGGCGCTGTGGCCTCATTGGCTGCGGTTCCCGCTAATCTCCCCAGAGGGTGGGGGGCGGGGAGCGTGGGGGGCGGGGCCGTGCGGCCGCATGTTGCATTGTGCGGCCCTGCCCCTCCCTGATTCCCCGCCAGGATCAGCCGGCACATCTGTTGGCCGTGCCGGAGTGATCCCAACGGGGAATCTCAGGGTTGTTTCCGTGACGGGGCGAAGCCGCCCTGTCACGTCTGAAAACACCCATTGAGTATTTTCAGATGTTACGAGATCACGCTCAACCACAGACAATCCCCTGTGGTGGGGAATGGTCCCGTAACATCTGTTTGATGCCCACCAGATGTTCACCACAGTGAACATCCGGCGGGAATCAAAATAACCATGCTTTCAAGGAGGGTCTGGAGACCATCTCCAAAAGCGTGGTCAAAGTGTTTCCCACCGGGGGTGAACTCCCGGCGGGAATCACTTTTTGCCCCCAGCAGATGTGACGTTACCATGCTCAACCATGGTGGGATTCACCGTGGTTGAACATGGTAATGTCTTGTCTGGCTTCTGACCACGGCCCAGAATTGGCAGCCATGCTCACCGCCGATTCCGGGCCGTGGTCAATACCCTGGGGGGCGGGCGGGTGCCGCAACCGCATTGGCTGTGGCGCCTGCCCATCTCCCGGAGGGCAGGTGGCCTCGGGAGCGTGGGGGGGGGGCAGGGCTGTGCGGCTGCACGTTGCGCTGCGCAGCCCCGTCATTCCCCGTCCCCCCCCCAGATTCCCTGGCCGTGACAGTTTGAGTCATGCAGGGAATCAAAAGGGTGATTCCATGACAGGGCCAAAGCCACCCCGTCACATCTGAAATCACCCATTGGCTCATCCCTACTTCATAGGGTGCTTGTGGCTTCACCCATAGTGAAGAAAACCTGTATTTTCACCACAAGACATAGGAAACCCTGCAAAGAAAGACCAGCAGGACAAAGCCAACTTCAGGGCCCTTACCAGAGATTAAGTCCAGGAACATGAATCTCCAAGGCTGACACTAACACAAGAAGAAAGCAAGAAAACACAAGTATGCTGTAGAAAAATCATCCTTTCAGCGAACAAGATTAGGGCCATTTTGGCTTCCACAACAAAATCAGCTCTGCTTTAGCCTGTTAAAGGAGTGAGCAATCAATAATCAATCAATAAGTGTATTAGACATGGCCAAAGGCCATTGTCAAAAGAAAAAATAATAAAAACTGACATACAAAACCTAAAACAGTGTGTCTTACTAGTACAATAGTCATCATACATGATATATTGCATTACATAAAAAAGTGTCAGGATTCTCCAGAGCTAAATGATAAGTATCTTGAAGATGCTACAATGATTGACTATAAGAAAGAACAAATGAAGAGACATTATGCTGTACAGTTTAAAATTTCTTCCTGGGGGCAATTTTGTTCTGGATTTCTAACCTTCTTGAAGGCAACCCAGAACCTATATAATAATGATAATTTAATACGTAACCAAGGCCTTTGCATAATGGACAAACAAAACAAACAAATAAAACAAAACAAAACACACAAAATTGACAATACACAGGACAACCAGCACAGACCATAAGGTATAGGTCTAGTACACTGGTAGTATTACAAACATCGGAGCAAAATACAAACATATTTGCCTCAATAGGACAAGTAATACCACATCACCACCAAATTGGGCAGCTTAGCCAACAGGCTGAAATTTCAAAAACCTATCCCTGTTCACAAAGGCTTGAACAAGAAAGGCTGGCACATCATCGGAAAGTTGCTGATTTGAGCCCGAGAGAAATATGCATAAGAGCTCATGCTGCGTCCTACCAGGAAACCTTCCCAAATGAAACTGAAGAAATTGATTACGGGGCAGCCTGTAAAGTTGACATGAAAATAGGCTATGAGTTACTGACTCAACTTCCTCATGGTCAAAGGGACATAACTTGGATCCAAAAGGGACACCCAAATAGCGCCCTTCAAGTAATCGGGTCGGGAGCATCTTTACACGGGCACAAAAAAACAAAAACAACCTCCTACCAGAATATAGGGAAGACAAGTAAGGAGCCATAACACCTGGGTTAGGGATGACAAATTTAAAGTGGGCTAAGGAGGCAAAAGTATCCACTGCAGCACGATCCTCTTGAAACCCAATGTCCTTTATCCTAGTACGCACCTCCCTCCTAGCCCTACTGGGCTGCATACTCTGCAAATGGTCACTGGAGAACCCCCAGCCAGCCACTTGGGAAGAGACCTTCTTCAGCCACAGGGAAATGAAGGCGTCCCGGGGTATAAAAACCAAAAGTCCTGAGGCCTCACCCCGATAAAGGCGAAGCCACAAATGGACCACCTGGATCCAGACCGCCTTGTCCCAGGCGAGCTGGCCCAATTCTATCCTAATGGCAGCTGAAGGAGTCCCATTGGGAGCACGTAACAGCAGTCTAAAGGTCCTAGCTTGGAAAATGTTAAGTACAGCTGAGGCATCAATAGCCCAGAGTGCCCCTGCATAAAAAAGTTGGGAACGGGCTTAGCATTGAGAATCCTAATTGCACTAACTAGACTACCGTTTCCCTTCTTTCGGCAAAAAAAGGGGGAAGGCCGCTACTGTGCCCTTAGCTTTGTTAAGGGCCAGATCCTGATGGAGGGACCAACTAAGAGAGGAATGAAACACCAAGTCAAGATACTTATAAGACTGTACTTGGGCAATAGAATGCCCACCTACCTGCCACTGGTAGACCTTTCTCTGCCTCCCAAAAACCATAACTTTGGTTTTCTTATAATTGATCACTAGTTTATTACTATGGCAGTAGGCTGCTAATTCAGCCAGTTGCCTATCCAGTACAACCTTAGTTTGCGACAGGATGACCACATCATCTGCATAAAGCAGACATCCTATCACATGCGAGGCCAACTTTGGAGGGAAAACTCCAGACATGCCATCCTGGGAATTAAATCGTTCAAAAACAGATTGAACAATGAGGGCACCAGGATGCAACCCTGCCTAACACCTGAAAAAAACAGAAACCAATGGCTCAAGTGGTCCTGATCGGTAAATCTAACAGCCGGACTAGAATCAGAATGAAGTAAACGTAAAAGAGTAAGTAGCCTTTTGTCTATAGACAGGTTCTCCACCTTGGACCAAAGCAGTTCCCTGTCTTCAAAATCAAAGGCAGCCTTCAAATTGGCAAAGGCACAAAACAGCTGGGCATTTGCACGAACATATTTCCCGGCCAGATGGTACAAAACTAAACAATGATCCAACGTTGACCTATCTGCCTGGAACCCAGCCTGCTCCACATGCAAAACTTGTGCCTCCGAGAGTCAATTATTAAGGACTAATAGAAGATGCTTAGCATAAAGCTTAGCAATGACACTTATCAAGCTAATAGGCCTGAAATTCCCAGGGTCCGTCCTAGAGCCCCCCTTAAAAATAGGCACAACTACAGCCTTACCCCAATCTACGGGAAAGGCCCCTGTTGCATCCAGATAAGTAAACAGGGAGGTCAAAAGGGGGATCCACCAATCAAGATGGCCTTTGATCAGTTCTGCCAGAATACAATTGAACCCAGGTGCCTTACCAGCCTTCAGAGAGTGGATAAGTAAGACCACTTCAGCTTCCTCGACCGGAGGCCAGGGAGGAAGATCCTGTAACACTGAGGGCTCTATTAAAGTGGGTTCCAGAACTGGGAAAAGCACTCGGAAATGGAGTTCCCATTTCCCTCTAGGGATTGATATGGGCCAGAAATTACGTCTTTGGCCCAATTTACCGTTAACTATCTGCCAAAATCTCCTAGAGTCATTAGCCCGAGAGTATTTTAAAAGGGAATGCCACACAAGTATGCTGAAGAAAAAACATCCTTTCAGTGAACAAGATTAGGGCCATTTTGGCTTCCACAACAAAATCAGCTCTGCTTTAGCCTGTTAAAGGAGTGAGCATGAAAGAGAATGATAAACCAACATCATGCTTTTACCATCTTTCTCTTCACACAATGAAACGGAACTCTATTTCTCCTTTCTTATATGATCCCATTTTATGGCCCGAGAATGACTCCATCACCAACTGGACTGTTTCAGTCATATTACTCCTGAGAACTAGTTTCAGATTCCCATAATACGACAATAGTTTATATTTTTACACAGTGTCCATAACTGCTGTCAAATGCACCAGTCACAAAGCGACCTAGCTCAGTGTATCAGGTACGTCCTGACAGACGATACCTGCCATGCCACTGAAAATACCAGGGTCACTCAAGATACAGTATGTCAGTCTGCTGCACTGCTGAATATACCAGATAAATTCAGATGACACACCTTCTTTGTTCACTAATACATTCAAAATGGTGTAGGTATCTTTTGGAATGTTACTGTTCGATCACAGTGCAGAAGGTAAAGAGAAGAAAGCAGTAGTAAAAGGGTTTACTATATACTGTTTTGCTCTTGAAGGTAAGTGCAAGTGACAGCTAAAGTGATTAAGTGTCACCTAAAAGTTACTCCTACTGCCCTACAAAGTGGGTTATTCACAGCCCTTCTTTGAGTTTGTTCTGTCCCTATTAGATTACATTGACGTCAGCTACATACTGCACCTACGGTTTTGTTAGTTTAAAAGGATTAATTATTGATATCCAGAAAAACATTATTCATTTCACTGAAGAAAAGGAAATAGACATCAGTTGAAAACATGGCTGATGAGCTAGCCAAACGTTTTCATCTTATAAAATATTCACCAGCTACGTAATGTGTTGCTTTCAAATTTGGCAACTTAAGAATTAAATTTATTTTGGGTTCAGGTTTTCTTAATATTTCAAGAGTAAACCACCTAAGCAGCTTAGGGTCAACTATTAATTTTCCTTTCAGTTGCCAGTCAGGAACTTGCAGACTCTTCTTATTTCTTAATTATTATTATTATTATTATTATTATTATTATTATTTAAACTCTTCTACCCTCAAAGGCTCCAGAGCAGGTCTAGCTCTAAGTAAACTGAGCCACAGGTTTAAGCAAAATTGTCAGGATTCCAGGACATTCTCTTTCTCTCTCTCTCTCTCTCTCTCTTCCTGTTACTAGCCTCATTACTCTACTTCCTAATCCCCGGGTGTAATTTTTTCTTATCTACAAAACTCTTCTACCTCCCACCCACCTAAATAGGTCGACAATAATCCCTTCACCTGCTTGTAAGATTCTGCGGGTCAAAAATTCTAGATAATATTGACTGATGGAAAAAAAATTATGACTTCAAACAGGATGAGTGGAAAAGACATCTTAATATTAGCACAAGGGATAACAGACTGGATCTGTGGACACACAGGACTCTGCATGAAACTAAAAGGGCACAAAAGAATGAGACCTCAATGGGATTTCATTCAGTGCATGCCCATACAGCATCTTATCCTTTATAGAGGAGTTCCTCATGATTGCCTCAAAACCCTTATTCCTTCCCAGACTATTCCAGGTTGTATAAAGAATAGGGGTTAAAGTAAGCCACAGGAAAGTCCTTCAAGAATACAATCAGAATTCATCCTGTGCGGACCTCAACTAATATGCATCTGCATCATGATGCAGAGGATATAGTTAGCACTCTATGGAACTCAGTTTCTAACTCAGAGTTTCATGCATTTCCCCCCCAGATTTCATTGTTCTTGATTATTTGTGGTGGAAGAGCATATCAGGGTTAAGGGTCATGTCATTAGATGCTGTTAACACAAGGGGTAATTTCAGGCATGATGGGCCTTTCAGCCCACCATGCTGAACCCTGGAACGGGATCCGTCTTGGATCCGGGTCCGTGATCAGACCGGCCATCCTTTATACGTGCCAGCCTGATCGCGGAGGGGAATCAGGGAGGGGGCGGGGCTGCGTGGTGCGATGTCCGGCCGCTCAACCCTGCCCCGTCCCTTCCGCGCTCTACTGGCTGCCCACTCTTGGGGAGATGGGCAGGCGCAGCAGCCAATCCAGCCACTGCGCCTGATCCCGTACCACAGTCTGGAACGGGGCGAGGTAACAAACATTACTTTCGTCCCATTCCTGATCATGGTCCAGCTAACCACAGTTCTGGAGGTGAGGCCAGCCTCACCTCCAGAACCGTGGTTAGCTTTGAACCCTGCCAGGAATTCACCGTGGTGAACATCTGGCGCGGCTCAAACAGACGTTCATGCAATCACAGCCACCACCCCGAATCCACTGTGATTCAGGGTGGTTGACTGTGATCCCATAACGTCTGAAATTACCCAAGGTGTTACAACATAAAATAGTTTAGGTTTATCATCATCATCATCATCATCATCATCACATTTATTGATCAAACCATAAAGCCGTATTGAACATAATTACATGAGAGAGAGTTTAAGTTTATGTTCATTCATGCTCCCTGACTCCATCCTTCTTTCAGCTGCTGGTTTAAAGAAGCTCAGTAAAAACTCCTGAATTTCTCTAAACTTTTTTTCAGCTTACTTTTAAGTTCAGCCATATTGGGGTCAAAATCATATTAAATCATTGAGTGAGACAAGATTTTCACTTGACACTACATATGCTATCAAACCAAATGAAATAGGATTCACCACGAGAGCAGGAAAACAGATGAATCTGTGATGCCCAAACCCAGTGCTTTTTAACCTCTTCTCTGGAGGCACTTTAACTTGAAGGTTCTGAAACTGAATCCAGGTTTCACAGATGTCCCTGCAGAACACTAACCATTAGGGCCAATCTAGACATACACAATTTGTTAGATAAACTCTCAAGAAGCATAGATAATAGAATAGATGACTAACAGAGCTGATGGAAAATAAAATTAATACTATGCTCGACATATTCTGAGGATAGACAGCTTTAGTCGTCTGTGCTGCATTATCTGCCGCTGTTTGAAAGCTATAAAAAGGCACCTTTGAGGGAAGAAACATGAACTCAGCTTTAAACCCTATGAAAACATATTGGGTCAGGCCAGGGGAGTTTTTTGGCAGGTCAGAGTGGGAAAATGGTTATTGGTTAATAAGTCACTAAAGAATGGGGACTGTCTCCTCAAGTACAGAAAACATTCATGAATAAGAGTTGTCAGTTCAATTACTTTAAAAATAAAAATGTTAAAAGTCATAAATGTAAACACATGGGGGGAAGGTTTCCTGCCCACGTTCCTGAAAGTGAATATTGATCCCAGGAGAATGCACTGGTTTGGCAGCCCTGATGACTGGAGTCATGTTTATCCACAGAGTAGATCAAGCATGGGCAGTGGCAATGCTGCTCTACCAACATGACTCAACTATGATTTATTGCAACCACTTTACAGCTGTAAGAGGTCACACAACTGTCGGGCTGCACCATTTCCTATAGCTTTTCTCAGAGCACTGTGGTGAACCACAAAGCCAGACATTTTCAGAAGGAACAACTCATGAAAGGTCCTGCCTGCTGTGTCTATAATTTGACTTGGCCGTTACAGAGTCACAAGCTGTTTTTTTGCTTTTCTGTGTAAAAAAAATGGTCCATTGCAAATCTGAGTCACAGCAGAATGCTCACTGTGCTAATAAGCATGCTCACACTCCGAATTCCTTTCTATCTTATTGCCAATGCACAGCAGAGCTGAGAATGAGTTTGGGAGTTTTTGCAGCTTCCAGAATTTTGAGCAAATGAAACAAGGGAAATAATACAACACCTACTGTAGTCAACAAAATTAAAAATATGGAAAGAAGGCAACATAACTAATAATAAGCTACATAAATATTATTACTATTGAGAAAGCAGGGGGATAGAAGAATGGGATCATTCTTTCAGGTGGCAGTTACGATACGTTCCTGTGAATCTAGCTCATCCTCTGCCACCATACTCACCTGTACCAGACTATCCTGCTCCCTAAACCTTATTCTACCTTTCTCTCATGCTGCATCTTGTGCCTGGAATTCCCTGAATGCATATGGTCCCTCCCTCTCTATCTTCAAATCCTTCCTAAAAACCTACCTACCTATGTCAGGCTCTCCTTTTCCTTTTACTTCCATAGACTCCATGTTTTTGACTGTGTATCCCCAGGAGCCTCCTGCTCTCCTGTAAAAAAGCCAAGTGAGTGAGGGGATATAGAGGTATGCATTTAATTTTTGTTATAACAATGATAACAAAAATGAAAGAGGGCTATTTCATTTTCATTACTGAAAAACAAAAATGAAAATACATAATAATGAAAGAACAAAAGAATTTTGTTTCGTTATTATGAGTTAATAGGAAAAGACTGAAAAACACATTTTCAGCTGAACCTTTTTGTTTTTAATTCCAGTCAGATGAAACATGGCAGGATTGTACCCCGAATCAATGGCATTACGTGTGCCAACTTTTGGAAGGACTGGATAAAGGGATCTGATTTTATAAGTTAGAATTTGTTATTTTATAAATATCTGTGTACATATTCCTGGCTGTAACGACTTTGTCTCCCATCTGATTTGGATGAAACTTGATGAAACTATACCCCTTCCCAAGGTTAATATCCATGCCACATTTTCAGAAGGATTGGATAAAGGGGCCCAGTGTTATAACTAATTTGCTTGTAAATCCATTTCTGGCTGTAACATACTTTTTTTTTCATCCATTTTACATGAACTTTGGAAGGATTGTATCTCAGACTTTCAAGATCATATGTGCTAAATTGTAGAAAGATGTGATAAAAGGTCCATATTATAAGTAATTACATTTTCCCTCTTGAAGACTTTCATTATTCAGATAAATAGCAGCACATGCAGTGCCAGTAAGAGGCAGGCACCTGGCATGGCAGGGAGAGGGAGGCTGTAGGAGGGAGGATGTGGAGCAGCCCAACAGACTGACAGACACATTAACTGGCCAATTACTGCATGCTTCCACCTTTAAAGGACCAATCAGTCCATTTCTCTGTGCATGGGTGATGGGTGGAGATGGGTGTAGCGCACATGTACCCCCACCCATCCCTCACGGCATTCGCACGGGCACCTCCACCCATCTCCATACAGCAAAACTGCGTAGAAATGGGTAGGGGCATCTTGTTTGAAAAAGGCCAAAGACACCCTGCCTGGGACAGAGATGTGATTGCCTCTCTTACTGCATGCTTCCGTTCCAGCTTTCCAGAACCCATCCTGGGTGGCTCGGAGGTGGGCATAGAAGGGACATGAGTGGGACTTCAGGTAGCAAGGTAGAGGGCAGGGGGATAGCATCCCAGAAATCAGGAGATATGGTTCACACATCCAGGCTGGCCAATTGTCATCACAATCACATCCTGCCACACTGTGACAGAGGACATAAGAGAATTCCTTATTGGCTGTTTCCTAAGCAGATGCTTCCAACTTCCCAGGAACAAGTGAAGGAGAGGGGATGAGGTGGTCACAGCACAGAATGATTTATGGATGATATTTCTGCTGTCCAATTGGCATCACAAACACATCTTGTATCACAGTGACAAACTTAAGAGAATCCCTGGCATAGGCTCATACTCTCCAGATGCTGTGCAGCCTTATAACTTTGGGACCCTTTATAAGATCTTTCAGATACTTGACAGAGAAGATCCTAAATATCTGAGATACAATCTTACTAAATTGCATGTAAATTTGCATGAATACAAAGATGTTACAGCCAGAAATACATTTATAAGTACATTTCTTATGCCATTAGGATGGAACCCTTTATTCAATCCTTCTGAAATTTTGCAGAGATAGGGTACTTTGAGAAGGATATAACCTTGCCAAGGTTCATGCAAATCAGATGGGAGACAAAGATGTTACAGCCAGGAATGTGTATGCAGAATTTTGTAAAGTAACAAAGATCAACTGCTTATAAAATCAGACCCCTTTATACAATCTTCCTGACTTTTGGTACACACAATAATGACCTCTGCTGGGGATATAATCCTGCCAAGGTTCAGCCAAATCAGATGTAAAATAAGAAAGTTACAGCCAGAAATGTATTTTCTATTGGAACCAATGGAAATCAAAAACGGAAGTAAAAACGAAAATGAAAAAAAGACTATTAAAATATAACGAAAACAAATGACACTTTCATAACAAAAACGAAGTAATAATGAAAACAAAAGAGAGTTACTGTGCACATCCCTAGCGGGCACATTAAACTTCAACTTCAGGAATGTGTCCCTGTCTCTTCTTATTTCCCCTCCCCTTTGTTACCCTCCCCTTGTCCATGCTAGACTGCAAGCCCTTTGGAGCAGGGACCTGTCTCTTATCACAACTGTTCAGCACCAGGCACATTGCTGGAGCTATAAATAACAATAATAAATGCAGTGAAAAACAGGTACTACAGAGAGAAAGAACTATTATAGACAGGATAGATGTTAATTAATTTCTTGCACTGAATGGGTTGAATTAACATGCAGATGTCGCTGGTTCTACAGCAGTGATCACTAAAATTACTGCATTATCCTGTCTGTGATAAGTGCTACTCTGATTATGTAAGCATAGCATTTTCCTGAGACATCCCTGGTTCATCTTGGTCACCACCACAAAATATAAGATCACACAGCTGTATGTCAGTACTTAAGTTACTTTTTCTTCACGGAGTTTCACAACGTTGAGTTTCACATGGTTTGTACATAAAACAAATTAGCGTAGATCTGCTAAACCCCCCCCGCACACACACACACACACACACACAAAACCCCACAACTCTAAACCTTGGGCATTTCAGTAACCTTCAGTTTGTAGCAAAGTACATATTTAACTTGAACTTGTACAGTCTTGGGATTTTAATTGAAAATATTTTGCAGAACTAGGCCTGAGATCCAATTCTCACTTGTTGAAAATAAATAGAATATTCCTGATTAATCCAGTTTATTCCTGATTAATCCAGCTCCTGCACAGGAGTGTAGCAGGAAACATGGAGACGGTGAGGTCAGGAAGAGTCTTGTAGGTAAAGACAAGGAGCTTGTGCTGAATGTGCTTGGGCAGGGGGAGCTAGTGGAGGGAGAAGAGGAGGGACTGAACATGATGAACATGATCAAAGCATTGGGCAAGATGCATGACCTTAGCAGCTGAGTTTTTAACAGAAGTGAGAGTGGCAAGGTGAGAGTGGGGAAGGTCGGTAAAGAGGAGGTTGCAATAGTCAAGGCAAGAAGTGACTAGACATGGACTAGAGTCTTGGCAATGGAAACAGTAAAGAAGGGCCATATTTTAGCAATGTTGTGCAGGGAGGTGTGACAGGACTTAGCAACCGAGTGTCAGGGGAGCTAAGAGCAGCAGGGTACAGGGAGTGACAACGGCAATGCTCTGGCACTGCTACCAGAGCCCCACTGCTGATTCTCCCAAAGTCCCACTGGGAATGCTTTTGGCTCCCCCGATGCTGCCACTGCTCTGAAGGAACTTGCTACTGCCATTCCCTGGTACTCTCCAGTACTACTACTGGAAATTCCTGCCCCTCCGCATCCCCACACCTCCTATCAGGTAGCTGTTGATTCTGTCTATGGCTACCAGACATTGTTATGTGTTGTCACCATCCACAAACACATAACAGGAAAGATAGGATGAATCAATTTCCTGATACTTCTGGTAACACCACGATTAGACAAGTCTTACATAGGACAGTACTTTACTCCTGATCAAATGGTTTGACAAGGATACTATTATTACTCCATACAGCAATTTTTGCAAAGTAATAAGTGTCCTTAAAATAAAAATAACATAGAATGATGGCCATCCTGGTTCATGGTAGCTCACAAATGGTCAACAGAGGTATGAAAATTATGGATGCTTCATATTGAATCCATTAATTATGAAAAGGAAAAGAGATCCTTTTTGGAACAGCAGACTAAAGCCAGGGCACACTCAATCCCATCCTAAATTCTGGTATGTTCCCACAGCATGGATACAGACACAGAAAATGTTACAGCTGCATAGGAAAGGCATCTTGGACACTAGCATGAAATGAGCACAACAGGATTAACAGGGGTTGAGCTACTTCGTTTAGGCCCAGATTCTTCACTGTTGAAAAATGTGAAACTTGTTTGAAATGTCAGTAAGTCATTCAACCAATGATCCAAGTGTCTTTTTTATGTCACTAGTGCCAGCAGTGCTTAACTCCCATAGATAATGATACATAATTAATAATGATATTTTCGTTGCTTTCATCTGTGAGCGTCAAAGAGCTTTGAAAAGGTGACAGATAGCCCGTTTTGAAGTTGGGGAAGCCGACAGAGAGATTAAGTAACATCCTTAAACTAATGCAATGAGTCAAGGAAAGTTAGGAATAGAATCTAGATCTAGGAATAGGAAATTAGAAGAACAAATCATCTGACCAAATTGCCTCCAGTATTAAACATTATTAACAAGTTTTCTGGAAATGCCTCAAGAATAATTGAATTAGAAGAATAGTTTTAGATGAAAGAGTGCAACTAAACAAAAGCCACTTCAAAGAACAGCAAGTTAATATGTTCGTCCACCACTAGGGTAAACTGTTCAAACCAAGTCTCTTAGGAAACAGGAGTCACCATAATAGCTACATGAAAATCTCAGGTCACTTCCTAGTTTGCAGGTGCCACCGCATCAAAAAAGCAGGTGATTCCAGACGTTACGATATCACAGTGAACCACGCTCAATTCCGCGTGGTGGCTGTGATCGCGTAATGTCTGTTGGGGGAAACTGATGTTTCCCCCCCAAATGTTACTATGGCTTGGGATTGTATTCGACACATGAGCGGCTGAAGCGGCGGGACCGGAGGCCGCCGCGTGTCGAATGCAATCCCATGCCGGGGTGAACCCCGGCGTCTCGTCTGGTCGGGCGCCACGGCCCGGGATCACCGGCGAGATCCCGGGCCGTGGCAAGTCCGGCCCGACGCAGCGGCTGCATTGGCCCCGCCACCCATCCGTCTCCCCGGAGGGCGGGCGGCGGCAGTGTGGAGGGGCGGGGCCGTGTGGCCACACGTTGCGCCACGCGGCCCCGCCCCCTCCCAGATTCCCCGCCGGGATCCCCCTGGCACGTCTGTTGCGGCGTTACGGGGTGACCCCAGCGGGGAATGAATAGGGTGATTTCGGAACGGGGCCAATGGGGCCCGTAACGTCTGAAATCACCCAGCTACCACAACACTTAATTCTCAAAATCAAAAATCTTTTTTTTTTATTGTACTGGCACATTGGCCTTGACAAATACCCAGAGGTAACAACCAAAATACCAAAATACTTAAAAAGCTTTTTATAAACACTTAATTCTAAGAAACGCAGTTTCTGGCACTGAATTGTTCTGTCTCTTAGGCTGCTTTTAAATGAGGTGTTGAAAAGTGCCTCCTGAGCCCCGCAGATCCTACGTGTAGCTGCGTGTGTGCAGAATGCCATTGCCGGCACATAGTGCCATGCAGAAACTGCGCGCATGTGAGAGGGATCCATGGGGCTTGGGATCGGCCCCTCTGAATTTACAGAAAATAGTAAAATTGAGCATATTCAAGAAACAGCTGTACATGATGAAGAAACAAGAGAGCTGAACGATGCAAGGCAGTTAGTAGAGTACTGGACTCAAAACCCCAAATTCTAATTTCAGTTGTGCTACTAACCTGATCCACCCTGGACCTCCATTTCACTCTCCACCTACTGAAACGACTATTTGGAAAGAAAGCTGTCCTAAGACAAGAACCATTTCTTACTATGCATTTGTACAGTACATGGCACAACCTAGGCCCCAGTATCAATTAAGGAGTATAGACCCTACTGTTAAAAAAAAAATGCAAATGGAAAGACATCAATAACTCAGAGAGCAGAAAAGAAAAATATGAAAAAATTGGGGTGCCAGAAAGCCTGATTCACATTCTTAATTTAATGACGTAATACAACGGGTGTATTATTTTTAAAAATCAATCATAACCAGGAACTTATGTCCTTAGTTACGGCAGCAGTGGAGAAAATACAGTAGAAATGGCTCCCTGGTCATAACTATGCATTATGGAGCTGCGAGAGTGGATCTATAGTTCGTGCCTTAAAATCACAAACCTTCTCGTTATAAAATTGAGAAGATTTCTCCTATTACTGTGACATTTGGTGAAGAGGATCATTTGGGTAAGGAATAAAATTTTCCAGTTTTCAGGAAAATTGGTTGAGAAACAACCAATTTGCAAGGAGTAACTGTGGTGGAGCCACTAGGCAATATTGATGATCATAATATAATCACATTTGACAAAATTTCTGGAGGAAGATAAACAAAAGTACAGCAGTAGCATTTAACTTTAAAAAAGGAGACTATGACAAAATGAGGAAACTAGTTAAAAAGAAACTAAAAAGCCCAGTTGCAAGGGCTACAAGTTTGCAAGAGGCGTGGAGGCTGTTTAAAAGCACCCTTCTGGAAGACCAGATTAAATGCATCCCGCAAGTTAAAAAAGGAAGCAGGAAGACCAAAC
>QEPC01014420.1:2775219-2793420 GCA_003113815.1 Sphenodon punctatus | reverse complement strand
AGACGTGCACGGCTCTTTCACCACCGCCCGCGTTTGACTGAGGTTGACTGTGGTGAATGCCACAAACGTAATGTCTGAAATCACCCTATGTTTTGTTTCCCCTCTATAAATTCTGGATTTTACACCCATTCGCCAGAGGTACATTGGCTCCTGCGGTATTTGCATCCATAGGCAACTAGGTTGGAAAGGGTTTTGGTGCAGAAGATGGAATGGAGCCTCACACTCACCTCCCAGCAGTAGGGGATGCAACTGCACCAAGGAGAATGGGCACCCAAAGCTTGTGGACCCCAGTGCAGCTGCACTACCTGTCCCTATTATACCTAAGTCATTGGTTAAGTCTCAACATTTTAGAAAAAAACAGAGGCATGGGAAGGACAATTTTAAAGGGTCATTTAAACAATAAATAAATAAATTAAATAAAGTGTAACCTGAGGCTTTTCAATCAGAAAATAAGTGTTGGTTGGGTCTGGAGATTGCAGTTCTTATATTTTCAATCACCCTCCATTAATCGACATTTTTTTAAAAAAAATACTTGATCAGTTTTGCCTTAGTCCAAATGAGTTTGAAGTCTTGACCCAGCGGCATCTGAAACCTGCCTCTTCTACAGGGATTAAGGGCCTTTTTCATACACCTGATTTGTTGGAATGTGTCCTGCTAGTCAAGAAATGATATATTTTATACACACACACACAAATTAAGCATTTGGGGAGGGAAAGGGAAGACAAAGGAGCAACCCAAAACAATTAAGCATTTTTCATTTAGAGTTAAACTAAATTGAAATTTCCATTTTAAGACATTTGTTCTAACTACCAGGACTGTAGTACCACTTACATGAGGATAGCTTAATTATTTGAATGCCTCTGACAATCAGTAGAGAAATACTGGCATTCAGTTAGACATGATTAACAATGACACTATGTACTGGAGCCACACTGTTCACTTTAAATCGCCAAAGCCCTTTCAAACCATTAGCTTACGGAGGTATCCTCAGTGCAGCTCATGATCATTCAAGACGTTACTGGGAGAAGGACATCCCCTTAGTGCTGTTATTACTACAATACATTCAAAATTTTTCATCCAAACCTGACACAGAAAGATGTTGGCAGCTTGAACAGCAGCTTTGGAATGTCAACAATAGAAATTTCCCACAATACAGCAGTGGGTGCAATGTAGTGGGGGAGTTGAGGGCAGGAAGACTGCTTGGATTCTGTAGAAAGGAAATAAAAATGTCAAAACTAAAAAGTTTTGACATTGGGGGGGGGGGAGGAATAGTTTTTTTCACACACTTTTATTGTACTGTCAACCAAACCCTTTTTAAAAAAAAAAAAAATCCAAATTAAGCATTTTGGGAGGGGAAGGAAAGACAAAGGAGCAACCCAAAACAATTAAACATTTTTCATTTGCAGTTCAACTGAATTGAAATTTTCCATTTTAAGATATTTGTTCCAACAAAAATATAGTATTAAATATTTCATACAGGAGTTTTAAAAAGGAAAACTCTCTTCAGTTTTTCTTAATCAAGTACCAGTTTTTGAGCAGACCTATCAAGAAAGGTACCACTTGCACCAATATTGTAGACATTTTAACCTCATTCAGATAATACACAGAAGAAATAGATTTTCCTCTGGACCAATCCCTTAACACTCCGTTTACTCCAAGTGACTACCCAAGAAATCCTAGTTTGCACACCCTGCTTTCTTCTGTCATCTCTAGCAACTGTAGGATGTGTGGAGCAGGATGAGCCTCTGATCATCTTATTGGAAAGTGTCTAGAGAGAGAAGAACATGGCAAAACTGCATAATGAGGAAAGAGGAAAGGCCCACAATATGAGCCATTTACTCGGATTATGGGGAGACTTTTCTATTTTTCAGCACCAATATTCTGTTTGCTTGTTTGTGTTTTCTTTATAAATCATAAATATTATATTTGACCACTGACTGCTTGAGAGCTTGCCTTACACTTCCCAACCCCTGTGAATATTTGACGTGATCCTTATTAACTGCAGTGACACTGAATGATAAAGCAATGGTCAACAGCAGCACACATCTGGCTGAAACCCAGCCAGTCAGCCTGCTATAGATGCAGCAGATGTTTCTGTTATATTTTACATCTCTCTTAGAGACCAATATTAACACAGGACAAAAGACCAAAAACTGAAAGGGAAGCCAGACAGCAGGAACCACACCCTGCCCCAATGGTCAAAGTCAGCAATTAACCAAACAACAACTTTGATGGAGGACATGTGCAAAATTATACATCATCCCAGAAAAGCCTCAATTGCCCAAAATTGGAAGAGTTTTCTTACCAAGAATAAAAAGACCCTATAGGCAGAGTCTGTACTCTGTGGGATTAGTCAAGCTATATCGACCAAGTTTTTGGAGTGGTATGTGTTGCCAGCCAGGAGTAACTGCTGAAACCCCATCAAAGCACTCTATTTTGAACAAATTTTCTTTTTAATTTTAAAGCTGGCATCAGGGAATTCATGACACTCATTGTGATAGCAAGAGCCTATGAAAAGGGCCTATTCTAAGGGTGTGCATGTAATTTTCATTATATTAATAACAATAACAAAATTTGTCATTTTCGTGCAACTCTAGTTCAGAACACTCTCACAGAAAAGTTACACCTACTAAATCAATAGCACCACCCTCTGAAGTGTCTTCCCAAGAGGACTGCCATCCACTCACTGACCCAGAACAAACCTGCACAGCTTGGGAGAGCCAATGGGGCCACAGCACATAGTGATAATGCTATGGATGCAGATTATTTAATTTCACCAGTTTAGACGGATGGGTTATGACTAGTCCCATTATTTACTCACCAGGTAGTAAAACAGGATTTTATATGCCTAAGGATCCCCATAGATCTTTTGGAACTGCAACCAATGAATGAATGTTTTATTGCGCTCAGAGACCATATATCAAAAGGTACAAGTAGTGGATAGACAGAAAGACAAGGCCACTGCACTAGCAGAACAGAGTGGGTGGCCCAGTTACAACATATAATACGGGTTAAAATAAAATGCCCAGAGCAAACCCCCAAGAAACAAAACTGGCCCATGTATCTACAACCAGTTGAGGCACCCTATACTCCTAAGCAAAAATTACTACCTGAAATGGTAGCCTGGCATGGGCTACCCATTTCCAGGGGGTTTGGGCCTAAAAGAACCTTAAAATGGTATCACGTCAAGCAAGGTATTGAAAAACAGCCATATGACCGGTGCTAAAATAGACCAGAGATCCAGTCCTAGGAAAAACACCAAATACTATTTGGAGAGTTCAGCCAGTACACTCTATTTGGAGAGTTCAGTCTGGGTTTAAAATCCAGAAAATTCTGCCTATGCTGAACTGCCTTAACTAAGAAAGCAGCAAGATTTTTAATATCCTGAGGATCAGAGGAGACAAGCAACAAATACAGAAGGGCCAGATCAGATCTCCCAGAAAGAAAGCTCAGACGGGGTCCCAGATATTCATCCCTTAAGGCATCATAGAGATGACAGTGCAGGATAATATGGCTGACGGTTTCTACAGCATCGTTGTCAAAGGGACACAACCTCTCTAAAAATGGAACACCCTGTATGCGGCCCTCTAAGACTTGTGAAGGAAGGGAGTTGACCCTGGCATGGAAAATGAGGTTCTTAGCTCTAACTGAAACACAGAAGCAAGATAATCCGCCATTTGGCCCTGATCCAGGACCCAAGTAAGGTAATCCCTCATATGGGGGGAGGAACGGATCTTGTTAATTTCCTCCTGGCAATAAATATCCGCCATCCTAGCTAATACTTCTTTCCTAACAGTACCGAAGGGCTTGTGTGAGAGGTATTCCATAGAAAAGCCAATTGATCTCAAATACACCTCTGCTGAGCCGGTCCAAGAGCTAACAAATGGGTCTTGCCTAACCATCTTCAGTAGATCTGAACACTGATTCGTGGACAGTTTAACCCAAAATCTTAATGACATCTCCATTGCCACCTGAGACCACGCCTTCTGTCCCAATTCCAGCCTTACAGCTGCATGGGGTGTACCTCTTGGATGACCCACCATACCCATAAGAAACTTAGCCTGGAGGGAGTCAAGCGCCTGGGCAGAAGAAAAAGCCCAGAGTTTGGCCCCATACATAATTTGGGCCCGAACCTTACTGTTAAAGACCCTTAAAGCTGAGGGGATAGCACTCCTGCCCTGCCTAGTAAAGAACCCATATATTGCACTCAAAGAGCCACGAGCAGCAACGATAGTCCCAGCTACATGCTCCTTCCAACCTCCACTTCTATGGAATAGAAGCCCAAGGTATCTGAATGATGGAACTTGCTGGATGACCTGACTCCCTATAGTCCACTGGAACATCTTCTTCTTTTTGGAAAAAAACATAATTTTAGATTTGCAAAAATTTATGGTAAGGTGATTACTTTTGCAAAAACTAGCGAAAGCATGTAGTTGGTGAATAAGTCCTTTCTTAGTTTGTGACATGAGGGCCACGTCATCAGCGTAGCCGAGACACCCTACTGCCCTAGTACCTAATTTGGGTGGAAAAAACTTACTATCGGCCATTTGCAGAAATATCCCATCTATATAGAAGTTACAGAGGGCTGGTGCCAGGACACATCCCTGCCTGACACCTCTGGACATAGCTATCGGAGGCGTCAGATGACCCTGCCTATCCAACTTAACCATAAGCGAGGATCCAGAATGCAGGGAGTAAATAAGACCAAGTAGTCGTCTGTCTATAGACGCTTCCTGAAGCTTCTTCCAAAGAATCGTCCTACTGAGCGAATCAAAGGCTGCTTTTAATTTCAGGAAGGCAACATAAAAAGCACAATTTTTTGCCTGGTATTTGACAGCTAGATGGTAAAGAATGAAGCACTGCTCCATAGTGGAGCATCCTTCCTGGAATTCTGCCTGCTCTAAAGCTGGAATATTGGCCTGTCGCATCCATTGCAATAATTTCCCTAACAGAAGCTTAGTGTAAATTTTCCACCACTGAGAGCAAACTAATGGGCATATAGTTGCCCGGGTCCGTACTAGGACCCTTTTTATAAATTGGGACAATCACAGTCCTACTCCAGCGAGTTGGAATGCTTCCAGAGTTATTAACAGCTGTATAAAGGGAAGCTAAACTGCAACCAATAAAACCATATTGTTCTATCAATATTCAGGGTGTGGCAAAACCATAATTCTCAAAAGAAGAATTTGTTTACACTGTTAGTCTTACTTCTTCCCAAACAGCTTCCCCACACTGCCTTCTAAAGGCCTAAATTATTTAACTGCTGTCTTGGAGGCTATAAACCAGAATATATAGATCCCTCAAGATTTCTGAATACTTCCCTTCCTTGTAAACTATGCACATCACCTGAGTGCAGGGTAGTTAGTAACATGGTCTTTTCGCCACTTTTTGTAGCAAGGGTCTAGCAGAATAGAACTAACGTAACTCTCCTTATGAAAGAAAACTACCTTTTCAGTTACTTTCTAAAGTTCTTAGGGAAATAGTCTTGAATATCTCAAATCTGCTCCTAAGGACCAGGAAACATAATAAAACCTCCACTAGTCATTTAGCATAACAGAAAAGATTTCTAGAGAAAAGGAACAAAAATCAGTGGTTAGATGGTCAAATCCTCAGCTAGTAAAAAAAATGGCATATTAGTATTTGTATCAAGTAACCAAAAAAGCTGTGTTGATTTATGTTAGTGAAAAACCTGGACTAATAAATATGAAGATTTGTAGACTGTAGGTCAGGGAAAGACAAACCACCATATTGTTTTATGAATATGTAAGTATCGTAAGTATTTTAACTATTTTGCTGTCCAGTGTTGTATCTGAGATTGACAAATGCTATATCTCAGCTTACGATGTATTTTGACTCTTGTCCAAATCCACACTCAATTGACGCCCAATATGAAATAGCCCAAATTATTGTGTGCTCGCTATTGGATAAGTAAAGGTTAGGTATCCACTGAATATCTAACAAATATCTATATCTACTTATGGTAACAATCCTAACAATTAATTTGTTGTGAATGTTTAGCTTCCTCAGTGGCAAAAGCAGATATTAGACAGGGGGAAGCTAAAGCTGCCCCATAACTGCAATTTGTGGTATGCCAGAAGAAATTTCAGTTCAGTTCTGTTTACAGTTCTGATTCTGCAATTTCCAGATTTAAATACCAATCTATATTACAGATCCCTATTTTAATCAATTAAAACCTTTAAAATATATATTAAAAATAAAATAAAATCACTATATGTATGCAAAATGGCCACTGGACAATTCTGTGCATGCACACTCTCTTCCAAAATGGCAGCAGCAGTGTCACTGCCATTTTGGAAAAGGGAAGCCAGTCTGTACATGCACAAAATGGCTGATGCACATGCACAGATTGGCTGCCCTTTTCCAAAATGGTGGCGGTGATGCTGCCGTCACAATTTAGAAAAGGGCGCACATAAACAGAATGGTTTGGTGGCCGTTTTGCACATGTACAGTGATTTGGATTTTAAAATGGACCACAACTGGCATGTTTGGAACAGTTTCAGTTCAGTACGGATTGATCCATTAAGGCTTGTTATATACCATTATGGATCAATCTGAATCCGTAAGACTGCCCCTAATAATTGTTTTACATCTGCCCAGCCTGTAGCAGGAAGCAGCCTGAGGGGGCTTTTGAAGTTCTTACTGAAAGGGTCTTACTCAAACCTTACTTGAGATTCTTCATCTTTTGAAGTTCTTACTCCCGTGGTGCTGCCATATCACATTCAGTAGGCTGAAGAATCACTATCAAAGCACTATTCTATTATACACAGACATACACAGAGGCCGTTTTTACATGGACGTGTGTGGATGGTGAGTGTTTTGGCATGACGGATGTAGGTGGGTGTGTGCCCGTTTACACGGTCACCCACCCACCTCCACCTACCCACACCCACCTCCACCGATGGAGCATCCTCTGTTCTGTCAGAGAGCTCCGTGGGTGGAGGTGGGTGTGGGTAGGTGTGTGGCGAGAGCACGCACGCACAAACACCTGCCGCTCGTGGTGTTTACACAGGCACACACCTATCCCCCCACCCACCGTGGCCGTATACATGGACTGCCCACACAGAGTGATTTCAGACGAGACAGGCGGCATTTGTCCCGTCCCGGAATCACCCTTCTGATTCCCCGCCAGGATCAGCCCGTCATGTTGAACAGACGTGCTGGCTGACCCCGACGTGGAATCGGGGAGGGGTTGGGGCCACGCGGTGCAATGTGTGGCAGCATGGTCCTGCCCCCCTCCACGCTTCCCCGCTGCCCGCCCTCTGGAGAGACAGGCGGGCACCGCGGCCAATTTGGCTGAAGCGCCTGCCCGAATTGACCACAGCCCGGAATCCCACCGGGGATTCCAGGCCGTGGTTTCCGTCCAGACGAGACAGGCCCCTTCATCGCGGCAGGAATCACATTCATCACGCGATCGGCACCGGCCCCGCTGGTTCCACCGATTGCGTGGTGAATGTGATTCTCCGCCGCAATTGACTGTGGTTAATAGGGGTGGGACTACCGGATGATCCGGTATCCGATACTGCTGGGTATTTTTTGTGTACCAGCAGTATCGGATTACCCCGGTAATCCGGGGGAATTACTGGATTCCCCCTGTGCCGGATTTTTTTTACATTGCGGCCATTCAAATGAATGGCCGCAATGTAAAAAAAACACAGAAAAACCCCCAAAGACTTTCCCTTCCCCCATCCAGGCTGTGCGGGTGGAAGGGGGGACACCCCCCACCCACCCTGCCCAGCCTGGAATTTTTTTAAAAAAATTTTTTTTCCCTAAGTCCCTGGGCTCCGGGCCGCTGGCAGCGACCCAGAGCCCACACCGGCAGGTAAGTGTACCGGTCCTGTTGATCCCTGGGGTGGCCGTCGCCCAGGGCCACCACCGTCCGAAGCTGAAGCCAAGGTACTGGGTGATCCCTGGGTGGGCGAGGTAGGGTGATCCCTGGGGTGGGGGGCTGTTAAACGGGACCGGTACACTTACCTCTGGGTCGCTGGCGGCGGCCCCGGCCCGGAGCCCAGGGACTTAGGGGAATTTTTTTTTAAAGAAAAAATCCAGGCTGGGCAGGGTAGGTGGGGGGTGTCCCCCCTTCCACCCGCACAGCCTGGATGGGGGAGGTGGGAGGTTTTTTTTTTCCTCCATTGATTTCAATGGGGACAGTTCCCCATTTAAATCAATGGAGGAAAAACCGGTACCGGTATACTGGTATTAATCCGGTATGCCAGTATTTTGAAATCCGGGAACTGGTAAATCCGGTACCCGTTATTTCCCCGGATGTCCCACCCCTAGCTCAGGTTAACATCTGTGGGGGGAACTTCCGGTTCCCCAACAGACGTTACGAGGCCATTCCCCACCACAGGATATTGACTGTGGTTGAGCGTGGTCTCGTAACGTCTGAAAATACACACACACGTACCTGTCTGAACACTGAGCGTGGAGAAGGGGGGGCGTCCATGTAAAAACGGCCATAGTTGATCTTGGAAAGTCTTTACAAATTTTCTGTTGGTCAGAGAAAGTTCATAGGCCAAGTCAATGGAACAAGAGAGGGAAAAGCTCAACCAGGGGAAAGTTTTCATGTGTAGGTGCCTGCTGAAAAGAGTGGAGAAACTAAGATCAGTTTTTTTAAAGACATTGGTCCTTTTCAAACGGGCTGCGGTGGGGGGGTAGGGGGGGAGATGATGTGTGTGTGCGCTGTGGTGGGTGTGCGGCACCCATTTCCACCGATCTCCATGCATGGAGCTATCCCCGTTTTGGCTGATGGCTCCATGCATAGGAAATGGGTGGAGGTGGGTGGAGCTCAGGTGTCACATGGAATTCCTCCACGCATGCACACACAGGCACCCATGCGTGCGTTGTGTAGGGGTGTCTTGTGTGAAAAGGGCCTTAGAAAAAACATATTTGGAGAACTTTTTCTAACCATTCAGGATTCCATTCTTGAGATGGGTTTCTTGTTGGATTGGAGAAAGGAAATTATTTTTATAAAATGCAAATGAGAAACAAGTTTCTAGTGGCAAAGCTTTTGTAGAAGGTAAGAAATACTGCTTCTCCCAGGTTATGAAGGGGCACTTTGCAAGCCCTACTTTGCCTTCTTCAGCTCCTGTGACCTCATCTGCAAGTTAGTGGGTCTCATCTCCAAACTGCTCTCTTCATCTCTGAAATAGCAACACATACAGCACTGTGACCCACAGCACATTGAGGACTTAGAACACATGAGTTGGTTTCAGTAATTCCAGCCAACATCATTTGCCCCACACAGCAGAACCACCTTGGTCTCATGACAGGTAGGGACTAAGTCCTCAGCACCTGTGAAGGGGAAGGGTCCAGAGACAGTATTTGCATTTCTCGACATACCATATGTGACAGAACAAAGAATTTGTTAATAAGCAGCATTTTTGTATTTCTATATTTGTAAGCAGCAGCAACAAAACGGAAGACACCATAAAATGTCATCTACAGGTGACCTACAGGGACAATTAAACACTAACATAAAAGGCACTAAAGTAAACACACAGAATCTTTAGCAAAAACAATGGGACCTCTTTAAAAAGTGTTGATTAATTTAAGAGTCAGTGAAACTGCAGATGAAGAAATTTGGAAGTTTAAATGGAGCTGCTGGCTTTTTAAGGGGACACACTTACAAAGAAGGAATTTGAGAGCTTGAAGCCAACATGCAAAGATAGCATTCAACCTGTCTGCTCACCACAGGGCCATTTGCTGTTTGGAGCCTGATTTGAACAAACTGAACGTGATGAACTTCGGGATTTTAGGACTGGTAAGAGTTTAAATGGGAAATTTCTAAGTCAAGCCAGGATTACATATGATTTCTCTTATTTCATTAATATATAAGCTCCAATACTTATTGACAATCTAAAATCTTTTTATAAACTTTCTCTGTATAAGTTGGTGTCTGTGTGTTACTGGAACTGACACAAAAAAGGGAGATAAAGCCAACGACAACCACAAACCCAGCGAAACAGCACAGAAAAGTTACTGAGAAATAAAATAATAATTTACTACAAAGATGTAAACACAATAAATAACATCAATTACTATATTAAAATGCCACAGTGTCAAAACTTAAAACCCAAACCTGACATGTTTCAAGCAAAGGTCTTCTTCAATGTAGTCTTTCTAAAGGCATAATATAAAACAATACCAGATGCCAACAGTATTGGACACCAACAATAGCTTTGGCTAACAGATAGTCCTACAGATAGTCCTACTACAAGAGGGTTCATTGTGTTACTGGAACTGATTAGAAGACAGTCTTGGGGAGTTCTCAGCCATCATGCTGAGAGGGACCCCAAATGTGCAATAAATGTATGCAGTCAAACTACCTCCAAGATACACAGGTGACACAAGTTTATGCATGTAGACTGGCTCGCCCTGGGATTGAGTAAAAGCCATGGTGGAGAAATTGAGTCATGGCTGGCCTGGTGGTGGCTGGACATCCAAGTAAAGGGGAACCCCAAGTTCCCTATCACACCATGTACACAAAGAACTGTGTTTAGAATCATCTTGTGGCAAAATGGCGTACATGGACAGCAGAGGTTTTCTTCTCCTCTCTAAAAACCTAACAAAAATTTAAAAATCTTTGCTTTCCTACATCAAAGTTCTTTATAGTATTAAAATACAAGACAGCTAAAACAATCAAAGAGATATTTTAATCTGTGTTTGTACCTGTAGTGAAAGAAATGCTCTGAAGACAGGAAGAGTCCTATATAATCCATTAAATTGAAGAAATTAGGCTTTGGGCTCACCAATATCTGATTAAATCAGATGTTTGTATCAAAGTTAAAGTAGCTCTAAAACCTAGCATATCTGAGATGAGAAGACAAACCTGAAATGTAATAAACAAAATGTCTGAGGAATTGAAATCAACCTGCAGTGCCCAATATACCTAGGCTGTTTTTACACAGACGGAGGTGGGTGGGGGGATGGTTGTTTGGCGGTTGGTGGAGGTGGGTGTGTGGCCGTTTACATGGACCCGCCCACCTCCACCCACGGTTTTCCGGGTGTGTGTGTGTGGAGATGTGTAGGTGGTGTGCATTGGAAATGTGCACGTACAAACACCCACTGCCCGGGTTTTCACAGGCGCACACCCATCCCCACACCCACCACCAGCCATTTACACAGACGCCCCCCCAACACCTGCCGGAATACTGAGCGGGGGGTGGGGGGAAGTATCCGTGTAAAAACAGCCCCTATTGCAGGTGTTTATCGGGCCCCTGTTGTTGGGTCCTTCACAATCTTTAATCCACAGCTGGTTCCCTTTAAATTACTATGCGCTTTACTGTCCCCTTTTAAATTGTTTAAATTGTATTTTTAATGTATTTTTGTAAAGTGCTAGGAGTGCCATTTGTGTGGGGGGGGAGGGGGAGCTCTAAAAAGAAAATTATTTTTTATTATTTATTGCATTGATCCACACAGGAACCATCGGGATGGTGGGGCAGTCCTAGTTCTAAAACTGTTATGTGGGCATAATAAAGCCTAGGAAGCAGGGAATTGATCTCAAGTCTCAGGCTAGTCCCGATAGCCACACCAATCGACTAAATACCTAAACAAACACACCAAAATAAAAAAATTAACCCAAAATAAAAAGGGGGCATGTTTCAGATTATATAGGACTGTAACAGGGGGAGCTGGCATGCTTCAGCTGCACCTGCTCCAGGAGGCCTCTGGCCCTTATTGCATGGCTCCCTGAAACGGGGCTGTGTATTTCAGGCTAAGCTGGGAGCCAGGGAAGCCTAGTTGAGACAAACTTACCAAGGGAAGGTGCTGCCTCCAGGCTGGGGTGATATGGGAGGTGATCCCTGGTGGAAGGGATATGAAGAAAGTATGTTCAAGACTTTACTGTGTGTTTAAGTTTGTAAGCTGAAGTCCACAGCCAGGTAGGAATCCTGGGTGAAACCCTGTGGTGGAGACTAGAGAAAGAACTGTAAATAAAGGAGTTATTGCTTAAGAAAAAGTGCATCTGGTGTTTCCTTCAGGAGGAAACCGAGACCCAGCCCCTTACATCAGGCAGGGCTACAGGAGGATTTGCCAAAAATTGCCACAGTCTGAGAGAGGGCTAGTAACATTATAGAGGTAGTGGACTAAAAACAGCTGTCCAGCTCACACTAGACTGGTGTCTAGTACACTCAACCAACCTTCATAATTTGTACTTTCATGAGTTTCAGCAGAGAGGTCAATGCACAGACAATGGCTGTTGCATCATTTCACTGAACTCACTCCTTTGACAGGGCAGTGTGAAAAAGTGAATTCTGTCCAAACTCAAGCTGTAGCTGTTCTGGAGTTAGATTGTGGCCTCCATTCTCCAGAGATGTTAAATCCAGTACTTTCCATATATATATATATAAAAAATCATACAAAAGAGAAAGCACAGCTTTATTTAGACAGTGACCTGCCTTAGCCCCCAGAAGATTCCTTGAGGACATGGCTTAATTAGATGTTCCAACTTTGACAAAATTACTTTTTAGTCACAGGCTAATTGGGTCCCATAGAGAATTCATTTTGAAAACTCCTTGTCATTTTTCATCTTTGCACAGTTGCTGGGATTGCAATTGTCTGGCGGAAAAGCCCCAAATAAATATTGAGAACTCAGACCACAACTTGGTACTGCTTTCCAGTTTTCATTAGGTTGCCCCTTATGTAATAAAGGGTAATTTCACATGTGACGGGCCTCTTGGCCCGCCACGCTGAACCACGGTCCTGGATCCATTTCGGATCCCAGACAGGAATCAGTCCGGCCGTCCATTAGACGTGCTGGCTGATTCCTACAGGGGATCAGGGAGGGGTTGGGGCTGCGTGTCACGACGTGTCGCTGCACAGCCCCGCCCCCCCATGCTCCCCACGCCGCCCGCCCTCTGGGAGACGGGTGGGCACAGCAGCCAATCAGGCCACTGTGCCCGATTCCGCATCAGGGTCTGGGCCACGATCCAGGCTTGCAAAAGGTAACAGACGTTACTTTCTGCCAATCCTGGACTGTGGTCCAGCTAACCACGATTCTGGACCTCTGGGTGGCCGGAGGTCCAGAATCGTGGTCATTGTGATTCCCGCCGGAGGTTCACCATGGTGAACATCTGGCGGAACTCACTACAGATGTTACGGGACTTCCGGTCACCACAGGGGGTTCAGCGTGGTTGACCGTGGTCTCGTAACGTCTGAAATTACCCAAAGTTAACATAAGAACATAAGAAGTGCCATACTGGGTCGGACCAATGGTCCATCTAGTCCAGCCAGCATCTTGTCTCTAACAGTGGCCAATCACGGTGGCTTGGGAGAAGCACCCACAAACACAAAGGGTATACAGCAGCAGTATTCACATAAACCAATACTATGACAAACGAACTGCTGCAAAATTGTACAAACGTTCGAAAAATTTAATAATCAGGAGACATATATTAAAGAGGAAGGAAAAAAATCTGGAAATCCAGACATATAAAGTACACTTATAACCGAAAGGAATACATTATAACCCAATGTTTCACCAGGAGACAGGCTTTCTCAGGGGTATTTACAAGCTTCTTTTTCTCAGAATTACTTTCTTGACAAATCTAAGGGATACAGTGGTAATGGAGAAATATATTTGAACATGCCATTTCAAAATAATGTTAAAACATTCAATCGTTTTCAAAAAGCTCATCAGAAGGACCATCAGTATCTCTTTTAGTTTATATATACATACATTTGCATAGCAGCTAACAGCAGAGTACAGGCAAACATTAACAAACAGGAAAACTCTCAAAATAATAAAAACTATATAGTCCACAGAAATTACTCAGCATGTGTGCATGCAGTGCATGTGTGCACCAAGTACAGAACATGCACACACCAGGTGCACACTGTGTGCATGATACATTTTGCATTGTACATGTGCGTAGTGTGGAAATGTTCTGCATTTGGTGCACATCAGCTGCGCGTGCAACCTGTACATGGTGCAAACATGCACCTTGGATTGGGCCCTATAAGACTATTATGGGCATTATGATAAATATAATTTTGCCATTAGTTGTGTATATTTTCATATCCAAAATAGTCTGGCTATTTTTATTGCAATGTTACCTGTCCACATCACTATTCTTTTGAATGCATCTACTCGACAAACAGTAATAAGACTGTTTGTCTATGGTCTGAAAAACGTTTTTGCACCTAGGTGCAGATGGGTGTTAAGGGTATTATTCACTACCAGTATTTTTTTTTTCTTTACTGTATACAAACTTTGGATTTTCCAGAAACAGCATTCTTCCCTGCCAGAAGGTTATCTTCTATTTATTGAAACAAAGGGATGAATGTGCATTTATTACAGTACCTTCTCTAGGTACAGCTCATGAATCAAAGCTGTTCTATCAGAGATACACAACACAGATATCATCAGGCATGGGTTAAAGTGTGAAAAGCGGGAGAGAATCCAGCTCCCACCCTCTGCTACAAGCAGAGCCGCTAACCCTTCTTCTTCCTGCTTTTCCATTCCAGAATTCTCCCACCAGCTTCCACTCCTGTTCCAAGCTATTCTAAACCCCTGGATATCCAGGTGTGTTTTACTATACAGATGCATTACTAACTGGCGCCACAGGCAGAAATTAATCTTTGGATCACATATAAATGATAATTTATCACTAAAGGAACTTACAATATGGAATCATGCAACAACTGAAGGTTGATTCTAGTAATAAGGAGAGGTGGATATGTCTCCTTAGGAAATAAAATCCAGGGGGATTACAATCAGGAAGCCTTATTTGTGTCTTCATATAATTTTAAATAAGACATCTCTATGGTGAGCTAATTAATTATGAGCTGTTACTAATGACATTGCCTAGATTTACTGAAAATCATATCAACTCATTAGTGCTGCAGGCTGCTACAGCTAAAATTGTGATGGTCTGTTCCCTAGATGCCTTTGTGGGCCAGTGTAAAGAACTGTAAAGAAAGGAGATGTACTAGTTATATAGTGAATAACCTACAGCATTACCTGTGTCCATGGAATACGCTATTTCAGATAAAGGGCATTTTAACACAAAACACTCTCCACTCACTACCCACCTACCACCCACCCACTATACATGTTGAAGGGCTGCATTGTTGCCCTATGGGTGCCCTGTAACATGTATAGTGGGTGGGTGGTGGGTGAGTAGTGGGTGGAGAGTATCTTGTGTGAAAATGCACAAAGATGGGGCCATTTTCTCAATGGCCCCATCTTTGGGCATTTTTCACACAAGATACTCTCCACCCAGTACATATACACTTCCCAATCAGTATGTCCAATGCAGCTGACGAAGAATAAGCTGCATTGGAGCTTCAGCATCAGTGCAGCTGAAGAAGGAAGAATAAAATCAGTCTCTTAAATGTGAGGGTAAATGTATCCCATATTCATTAGGACTTTCTTTTTAAGGAGACTCGAGCTGTGCGCAGAGCTATGGGGTTGTGTAACTTCTGCACATGAGTAGTTATTATACTCTACTTCTGGAATTTTCCATGAATCAGGCAAGTCAAGTGGCTGTGAATACACTCATCCTAGGTTGTTGAAGCCACTGGGTGGGATTCCATTGTGGGCAGAAGGTCTATAGTGCTGTAGAAGCAATTTTTATTTGACTGGGGAAGCTGAGGTGAGAGAACTAGATGCTTCCACCAGTATTACAACTGTTAGACACTCCCAGATGGCCCATCCACCACAAAGTGGATATGCAAATGAAAGACAGATCTGGAAAGGTTTGAAAATGTAAATAAATGTACATTTACACCAGGGTTTTAAGAAAAAGCACTCCAGATCATTGCATAAACACTATGGATTGTTCTATGTTTGTCATCTGTGAGAGAGTGAATTGCCACTGGCAGAAATGGGATTGGGGGGAGGAAGCCTTTTTTAATCGTTTGTGTCTGGTGATGGGGGCAGGAGTGGGCAGTGCCTGGGTAGGGGCACATACCCAGAGCACACCCATCCTGGCCTGTTTAAAGCCCTTTTCAAATGGACGCCACCTCCCTCGCACACGTGTGCAGGTGGTGGTGGTGGAGTCCATTTGAACGCTGTGGGGGGGGGATGGGGGGCGTCCATGAGTGGGGATGCATGCATGCTCCCGCGCTCCACCCACCTCCACCCATCACTCATGCACGGAGCAACAGGCACCAATGCCGGATGCTCCGTGCATGGAGATGGGTGGAGGTGGGTGGGGGTCCGTGGGAACTCACCCCCACACATCGCCCACTCACTGGCCCCATGCACCTGTACACTTGTTAGAAAAGGGCCTAAATCTCCCCCCCCCCCCACCGGAGGTGCGTGTGCCCTCCACTGGCCGCACACAGACCTGCCCCCAGCCATGCCCATTTAAAAATGGCCATAAATTCCATTTTCAAAGGCAACTCGGGCATTTCAATGGTGATGTAGGATTTTCAGAAGCAGCTACGGAAAAAGTTTTCAAAGTCAAAAAAGTAAAATTGGCACCTACGTTGCAATGACTATCACTGGAATGAGATGCATCATTTCTGACGTGGAAAAATCACCTGTTGAGCCACCAGTAATTAGAAGCAAAAGTCATATTGTCCTCTTATTTGCCCTTCTAAACCTTTTAGAAGTTTTGAAAAGTCTTAAGAGAATAGATGGAAGACGTAAGTCTGTTCTGAAAATAGCACACAAACCCTTTTGAAAATTATCCCCAGTGGCAACAAGTGAATTCAGTTTACTGGCACAATCGAGACCTCAGGATGAACATTCCAATTTTGTGAACAGATTGCAGCCCTATTTACTTCATTTTTTTATCCTTGGCTTTTAGAAAGTGACCAATTTAAGCTTACTCATTTATGAATAATTATGCACCGAAGTATGCTATATAATAATCCCCAAGCCAGGTGCACTGGTAGGCACTAGTGCTTCATTATTTTTCAGGGAATAAAGGGGAAACTGAAAAGGGAGGAGGGTGCGTAGAAAGGAGGGGGAGGAGAAGCTGATACATTTTTCAAATCCATTTCAGTTTCAAACAAACAAGGAGTTTAAAAGCTATTTACTTTCTTTCCTTTCTCTTTTAATATTTGGACTAGTTGCATTGTCTAATACATAATTACAATTAAAGAAAAAATGGTCTTAGAGTGTAATTTTAGATGTGACGGGCCCAGAGACCCGTCACGCTCAATCATGGACTGGGATCCGTTTTGGATTCCGGTCAGGAATCAGTCCGGCCATCCTTCAGACGTGCCGGCCTGATTCCTAGCGGGGATCGGGGAGGGGGGGGCTACGCAGTGCGACGTGCGGCTGCACAGCCCCGTCCCCACGTGCTCCCCCAGCTGCCCACCTGCCAGGAGACGGGCGGGCGCAGCGGCCAATCCGTCCACTGCGCCCGATCCCGTCCCGTAGTCGGGACCACGATCCGGGCCGGCTGAAGGTAACAGACATTACTTTCAGCTGATCCCGGATCATGGCCACCGTGATCACGGTTGGGGCTCGATCCCACCACAATTCTGGACCTCCGGGCGGCCGGAGGTCCAGAACTGTCGTCAATTTGATTCCCCCCAGTGGTTCACTGTGGTGAACATCTGGCAGGGAGCAAATAGACGTTACAGGACAAACGGCCACCACAGGGGATTCACTGTGGTTTACCGTGGTCTTGTAACATCTAAAATTACCCATTGTAACACTTATTACAAAGTTATCCAAAGATGGAACTATTAAAATTATTATGCCTTTCTCCCTCTGTCTTATGACTTCCCCAGGCAAAAAAGGCAACAAATATTTAAAAGTAACCCAAAGCATTAAATCAAGACAATGATTATGTATTTTGTTGTTTTTTTTCTTTCCATAGCTATAGAATTCATTGAATATGACCATAGCATCTGTTGGAAATGGGTTTTATTACTAGTCATCATTATTATTTTAGCTGTATTATGATACGGCGTATAAAATAAACCAGTCATTATGATTGTTAGTACCTATCGCACATATGCCATAGTTTTACTTTGTTTTAATATGTAGATGTTTTTAATTTGACCCAAAAAAACTAAACTAATGTAAGGACCAAATCCAGCCTATGTGCGTGCACCAAACGCAGGTTACCTGCGTGCACCAAGGCCCTACAGTATTTGGATGACTCAGAACTCATTAAGGGCATAGCTAGATTTGAATGGACAAAAGATGGAATGGGTTTCCCTCAGCCTGTCCCCACACAAAATGCACATGCATTCTACGTGCACTTGGGGGGGGGGGGG
>QEPC01014420.1:2762261-2773862 GCA_003113815.1 Sphenodon punctatus | reverse complement strand
AACGATGGCTTTTTCAGCAGGGGGCACACCACAGCCTCCTTGAGGCTGGGCGACAACCTCCCCTGCTGCAAGGACGCGTTCACTACCCCCGCCAGCACCGTCCCCAACGTCTCCCTGGAGGCTTTCACCAGCCAGGACGGGCATGGATCAAGTTCACAACATGCATAAGAAATGTTAAAGCAATGTTAAAGTGGAGTTAGCGTCATGTCTGTTTTCTCCCAGAGTTACAGTATTTCCAGTAACTTCAAACTTATTTAGACATGCAATAAAATCTACTGTGCAAATATGATGTGGTTAATAGGTCTCATCCTTTAAGAGGATTCAGTGACTCCATGAATAAAGATGGAACCAATGAGTTTGGTACCAAAAAAAAGTTTTAATTCAGCAGATACTTTCCCAACTTTCTCTAATACCTATTGGCACAGCTTAACCTAGTCTCTAGTATTCTACTTTTGTGCATGCTTTAATAATTCATTCAAAATTACAGTGGGATCCAGGACTAAGGTTTCTATGCAGTACGGTACTATAAAACAAGTACACAAAAAATACAGCATAAAATCCAACAGAAATTAATTTTCTTTTACAACATGAAGCACTAGAAGTAGCATTCATTTATTAAGAAAAACCAGAATGTATTTACATGAATTACCAGATATGTATTTATGAATCATCATCATCATCATCATCATCATCATCTTTATTTTCATATAGCACCCCCCTGCCATGGCACTCAGTGTGCTTTACATATAACACAAATTTTAATCCTCACAATAACCCTGTGAGGTAGGTTAGGCTGAAAGAATATTGTGACTGGCCCAAGGTCACGCAGTAAGTTTTGGGTTAAGGCGAGACTTGAACCATGGTCCCCCACTACCTCCCAGTCCAAATACTGCGTACTTAGCCAGCTTTTAGCCAAGTTAAGCACTTCTGGGTTCCACCAAGGGTCTCTGCCCCACATAGGGAGGGAATGCCAGAGA
Source organism: Sphenodon punctatus (assembly GCA_003113815.1). Lineage (NCBI taxonomy): Eukaryota > Metazoa > Chordata > Lepidosauria > Sphenodontia > Sphenodontidae > Sphenodon > Sphenodon punctatus. The sequence goes on along the minus strand of QEPC01014420.1, from coordinate 2,772,885 downwards.
AGGGGAACAAGAAAGGGGGTGCCCTTAGGAAGTTGCCAGCTTGTAACTAGGGCTGATGCGGCAGCAGCTGTTACCGCACCGCGATTCCATTCCGCCATTTCAGAATTGCCCGCGACAAACCGCGGCTCTTCTGCGGACATTCTTCTAATTCCACCGGCATTCTGCAAATTGCGGAATTGTGGAAAAATTGCGGAAACTGTCAGAAAACCACTGTTCTGCTATTTTGTGGCACTGGCGAAATGTCGGAAGTAGCGAAAATGTCATGTTTCCGCTATTTTGTGGAGCCTGTGGAAGTAGCGGAATGAAATTAGCAGAACTGCGGAAGTAGCGGAATGAAACTAGCGGAATGAAAGCCTCTGCCACACCGTACCACTAATTGCGTAAATGCTGTTTCCGGCGGAAATAGCTACCGCTGCGACATTCTGTTACAGCCCTACTTGTAACAACCTGGAGTTTGCATATCCCAGACTGTACGAACTCTTGAGGTGAATTGTAGCTCTGGACGGTGGCAGCAGGAACCGAAGATTTGGGGGTTGCCTACAGGTGGGGAAATAGTTAAACTCTTGCTCCTGNCACTGGCGGAATGTCGGAAGTAGCGAAAATGTCATGTTTCCGCTATTTTGTGGAGCCTGTGGAAGTAGCGGAATGAAATTAGCAGAACTGCGGAAGTAGCGGAATGAAACTAGCGGAATGAAAGCCTCTGCCACACCGTACCACTAATTGCGTAAATGCTGTTTCCGGCGGAAATAGCTACCGCTGCGACATTCTGTTACAGCCCTACTTGTAACAACCTGGAGTTTGCATATCCCAGACTGTACGAACTCTTGAGGTGAATTGTAGCTCTGGACGGTGGCAGCAGGAACCGAAGATTTGGGGGTTGCCTACAGGTGGGGAAATAGTTAAACTCTTGCTCCTGTTGGAGCTCCAAGGTCAGTTTTTGGCCGGTGCAGTGAGGTGGGTGGCTCAGCAGTATAGCACCACCTGCTGTGCCACCACACGGTGGTGCTGTGCCCGGGCTCAAAGAGCTAATTTGAAAAAAAAATATGCACAACTCTTCCTTAAATAAAGTTTACACGCCGAATTGGGTAGTTTATACAAAAAGCCTATAAGGACAATGAGAAATAGCCTTGGTAATAAATACAGGGTATTTAAATATATAATTAAAGTACACATTATATACATACTGCATTTTAAGTTTTAAATATACTGAATTTTAAAACATCAATATAAACTTCCAAATGCAAGCATTTCTGTAATACACTGCAAGTCCAAAGAGCAATTCTAGACAGTAAATGGGTGCACACAGACAGACAGAAGCTCCACATTTGCCCACACAAAACCCATTACCCCCAGATTTAACTGTCTGTCTGAAGAGTGCCCGCCACATGTTTAACATGGAGCAGGGTGCAACTGCTCTGGGGGAGCCCTGCATCGGGCACTCCACAAGCCCCAGCAGCACACATCGCAGAGCAAGCTGGCCAAACCCAGGGCAATGGGCAAACACAAAACTGCTGTTTCTCTGAATGGCTGTTGCAAACCCCAGGAGCTGCAGGGGGTGGAGACGACTGGGTCCTGGGGCTATATGTTGGAGTGGGGACCTTCCCCCATCCCAGACTGTGATTGCTCCTGTGTGCCTTGGAATCTGCTGCCTGAATGGACCACAGCTCCAGCAGCCTTGAAGGCTTTGGTGGGGCTCTCATGAAGAGTTCCTGCACTTTTAAAAATTACTACTACACCACTGCATGGCTCCCCCCAGCTCCATACCTGAACTGCCTGTTCTCCAACCTTTTAGCCGTGCCTTCCCCCTCCCTCCTCTCTCTCTCTCTCTTTTCCTGATCATTCTCACTGATTAATAAAGTCTAAATTTTGCTCCCGGACTGCAGCATTGTGTGGGTGTCCTGGGGTCCACAGGGCTGGCTGGGTACTGGCATTTGTCTGTCCCTTTCTGCTGCCCCAGGGCAGCAGGGGCAGTGTGCGGCTTGGCAGGGGCTGGCTCAGCTCCCGGGGCTGTGGGCGGTAAGGGTTTAACAGCTGCCGCTGCGTCCCATTGCCATGGTTGCCAAAGCTGTGGTTCCTGGCAAGGGGCAGACTCCTAGGTGGGGTGTAGGACTTTCCCAGGGGGGATATGTATGGGTGATTTCAGACGTGAAATCACCCCGCATCGGGATCCATTTCGGATCCTGGTGAGAAATCAGTCCGACCGTCCTTCAGACGTGCCAGCCTGATTCCTATCGGGGATCGGGGAGGCGTGCACCCGCACAGCTCTGCCCCCCGTGCTCCCCTGGCCGCCCATCCTCCAGGAGACGGGTGGGCACAGAGGCGAATCCGGTTGCTGCGCCCGATCCTGCAGCGTGGTTTGGGCCACGATCCGGCCGGCGGAAGATAACAGATGTTACTTTCCGCCGATTCCGGATCGTGACCACTGTGACCACGCTTGGGGCCTGATCCCACCATGCTTTTGGACCTCCGGACGACCGGAGGTCCAAAGAATAGATTCCTGCCGTGGGTTCACAGGGGTGAACATCTGGCGGGAATCTCTTTGGGTAACATCAGACGTTACGCTACCGCGGCCACCACAGGGGGTTCACTGTGGTTGACCGTGGTATTGTAACATCTGAAATTACCCTATGTTTGCTGCCTGCGCGCCAGGCTGTCTGTGTGAAGGCCACCAAACCTGTGGGGGTATGCAGCTCCCTCCTTAAGGCATCCACATGGCTGGTCTGAGGCTCCAGTCCGCTCCCTGTCTGTCTGAAAACACCCAAAGAAACTCTCTACGTTTCTTGTCTTGAATATGGTGAACATGAGATTTTTAAAATAATAAATTTTGGACTTTATTTTCCTCCTAACTTTTGCTTGGTCCAAGAGTCCTGCTTTTCACTTCAGCTGTGATGGCTAAAAACTTAATTTTTTAGGATGAGATTATTACCAAGTGTTGTCAATTCTTGCAGTTTTGTCAAGCGTCTCAGAATATGTGATGCTGCACTTAGAGCTCCCACTTGGAGTCAGGTTTTTACAATAAACCTAGTTTTCATTTGAAAAGAAACTATGGGTGTTTTTATACAACTGCCTCCCCACCCATCACTCACCCATCATGCATGTTGCAGGGCTGCATAAGGCACCAATGCAACCCTGCTACATGCATGATGGGTGGGTGATAGGTGGGGAGGCACTTGTCTAAAAACACCTTAAGTTTCGAGTCCTGGTAGTCATGGAGAAACACAGTATGACATGCGCATACTACCAATGTTTTTGTACGCTGTCCTGGGCCATCTGGGAAGGGCGGGGTAGAAAGAAAGAAAGAAAGAAAGAAAGCCAGAGGGCCAATTAGCAGAACCCCAAATTTATTATTAGATTTTAAAAATCATGACATTTTAAAAGCAATCACATAATTTGGGGGAGATGGGGCAATTTGTGAATTTGGAATGGATGGGGTTGGAATCCACTTGACTGCAGGAGCTGGAGTTTTAAGGAAAAAATGTTGCAGGACTTGTGATCAAATTGCTAGAGTCTGCAGTGCTGACAATAGCAAGCATTTGCCTGAATTGTGCAGGTCGGTTCTACACAAAACGTGTTATTTTAGCTAGTCTTGTCCACTTGACAATATATCCTACTACTAATTAGTTTCCACCTTACTATAAAAGGTGAAGCTTCTCTGAACAATAAATTCAGCACATATCCACATGTACCTCCACCCTCATTGTATAAAGAACAGCGAGTATTCTAATAATCAATTCAACATTTATTAGCCGTTGTCAGAAGCTGTCTCATCATAAGAAATCCTGCAGTAAAATCTCTGCTTATTTAACTGATTACCAATTTGGTTACCAATTCCTTTCCCCTGCCACCAGAACATAATAAAATGAAGGCAGACAGGTAGGACATGGGTCCAACCAGCAAATCTATGCAGAGGCAAGTTTGCTATTCCAACCAGGGGGTTAGATTTATTTAGCATTGTGCGTACGTGGATGTCATTTCATAATTTGATGTCTGAACCAAAAACCAGTGAGAATAGCCTGAAAAGAGATAGGTAGCTAACTGGCCTTTGTTATCCTCTGTGCATGTGAAAGCACCTTCTTCCACATGAATCATTTTCTTCAGGAGAAAAAACAACAACTACTAGTTACATAAAATACATTCTGCCCTCTTCCCATCCACTACGAATTCAAAGAACAAATTCAAACAAAGAGAAGTCCCGCTCCTACTGGCTGGGCCAGAAGAACTTGCCTTTTAGTTCACTGGTGAGAACTAAGGCCGCATTCACATCTGTGGTGGTGAGACCTGCGAGGGAAGACGCAGCAGCGGGGAGGAGCCGGAGAGCAGAAAAAGAGCCAATGTGAATGGGGATGTGCCGTGGCTTCCCTCGTGCATGTCAGAGCAGGATTTTGCTCCCTGATATATAAGAATGCCCATCTAATGCTATTCAAATCCTCTAAAACATATTAATGTACAATCCTTGTGCCATTCTGTAAAGGATGTCCAAAAACACTTGATGTTGCTCAAGCAGAAATACAGGCCCTTTTTACATGGGCAGCACCCACATATGAACACCCTGGGTGTTCATGCGTGGGTGCCGACTGTGTAAATCCCACAGCAGGGGTGTGTGTGTGTGTGTGTGTGCATGCATACTCCCACACGCACACACCTCCACCCATTCCCCATGCACGGAGCAACCAGAGAAAACGGCAGGTGTAGATGGGTGTATAAAGAGGGTGTGCGCCTGTCTACACCCTCCCCCCATTCACTGCACATGGACCGCAGCACACACCGACACACACCCCCGCACGTGCCCTGGCCCATGTAAAAAGGGCTGTAGACTAGATTGCTAATTCTGTTTAATTTTATAGGCTGACTAGACCTGTTAACTTATGTTTTGTAAACAGAGTAAGGTCTGACGACCCTGGTCCAACGCCAGACGGAGATCATCAACCAAGACCACCAATGCAGTCTCTGTACCATACCCAGGCTGAAACCCGGACTGAGAGGGTTCAAGGAAACCAGTGCAGTTCAGATGTTCTTGGAGCTGCCGTGCCACAACCCGTTCAATAACCTTCCCTAAAAAGGGAAGGTTAGAGAACGACCGATAACTGGAAGGAGCATCAGCGTCAAGAGATGGCTTCTTGAGCAGGGGCCTAACCACAGCCTGCTTCAGGCATTTAGGCACCCTGCCCTCCTGAAGGGAGGCACTAACCACCCCAGCCAGCAATGGCCGTAATGTCTCACCAGCCAGGACAGGCAAGGATCTTGTTCACAAGTAGTGGTATTAACAGATCCCAACAAGGACTCCACATCGGCAGGCAATACCATCTGAAACCGATCCCACAAAACAGGACAGGATGGGCCATCCATAGCCCCAGATGATCCTCTGCAATAACTGTGGAACCGAAATCGTGGCAGATGCGAGCGATTTTATCTACAAAGTTCTCGATAAACCGGTCACAGCGGTCACTGGATTGCTCCAGGTCCAGGTGGAGACAGGCAGGACTGACCAAACCTTTCACCACCCGGAAAAGCTCCACTGGACGTGACTTTGCAGATGCAATAAGGGCAGCAAAGAACTGCTTTTTGCTGCCTGCACCGCCACAGCATAGGCCTTTAAACTGCTCTTATGCTGAGATCGATCATACTCGTTGTGAGTCTGGTGATGCCGGCGCTCCAACCACCTGCTCTCCCGCTTCAAGCACCGCAGGCCCTCAGCAAACCAAGGAGACCTGCGGGAGACTCGGAGGGCAGCAGACGCCTGGGAGCCACTCTGTCAATGGTCTCAGCAAACAAAGTGTTCCAGAAGGCTATGAGATCATCGACCGAGCGGGTGTCAAGGTCCAGGGGAAACTCCCCCAGAGCATTTCGGAACCAATCCAGTTCCATAAGTCTCCGGGGGTGGACCAATCTACTAAGTCCTGCACTCTCTTTACAAGAACCTCCTATGCATTTAAAGCCAAATATCAACATGTTGGCAAAAAAGATGCATCCACAATATCAGATTAAAACTGACATATCTATCCTTCCAAGTTTTTCCATCTTTCCCTTGCATTGTAAAGGAAGATGCTAGTTTGCAAAAACATCAAGCCCTCCCTAGCCATAATCTGAGTTTGCCATTTCCTCAAAGGTGTTCAGGCAGTTCCCATTGCTGTTTCATTTGTCTGGAAAATATTTATTTATTTATTTATTTTATACATTTTTATCCCGCCCCTCCTGCCATGCAGCTCGGGGCGGCTTCCATCATTAAAATACAATAATAAAATACAATAAAATCAATTTAAAAACAATCTTAAGTATTTTAAATATTAACAGGGCTAGAAAACAACCAAACCACAAAACAAATAGGTAGGGGACTAAAACCTCCCTACCCACCCTCCCTCCCGAAGGCCTGGGCAAACAGCCAGGTCTTACAGTTTCGCCAAAATGTTAAAAGGCATGGGGCCAGGCTAAAATAAAGACTAAACAGCAATTTAATACCTTTTTTGCCCCTTTTGGATTAACATAAAAGACCACGTAAATCTGGATTGCACCACATCGAGAAATTGGAATGCATTGTCCTCCACCTCCTTGAAATTAAACCAAAAGACACATTAGTGTTAAATATTCAAAAAATACAGGAGAAAATGGAGGTGCCTCTGTGCATGGATGGAGATGGGCGGAGGTGGGTGGGCATCCGTGTAATGGGCGGCCTACACACCCAATGCGGCCTCCACCCATCTCTCCTGCACCGCCGGCCCATTTGGAAATGGCCATTGAGTATCAGTGGCCCTTTTCAAATGAGTGCAGTTACATGGGGGGATGGGTGGGTGGTGCCGTGGGTGGGCGATGCGTTCCCACGGACCCCCATTCACCTCCACTCATCTCCATGCACGGAGCATCTGCCATTGGCACCCGTTGCTCATGTGTGGGTGATGGGTGGAGGTGGGTGGAATGCGGGAGCGCACACGCACCCCCACCCACCAGCCGCGGCATTCAAACAGATGCCTCCTCATCCCCCCCACACCCGCCGTGACAATCGCATGGACGCCCCTCCCACCCGCACATGTGGGTGAGGGTGTCCATGTAAAAAGGACCTAAAAACATCCTATATTTTAAGGCTGATTTCATTTTACTCTTGGTGGAGATTTGTTGTCCTACTTTAAGCAAAAGAGAATTTAGTAGTCTGTGACCTTGATATTGCAAATATTTATTAATATTACTGTTTTTGTTAGGTTGCTCATACAAGCTGCTCCCAAAAGCTACTGCTTCCATCAGGATCTCCCTAGCAACTCACCCCCAGAGATTACTCACTTATGTTTCTTCCTATACTAGCTTATCCTTCAGGATCCCCCTCCTTCTCTTGTAACTAAGCATAGATGCGTGCAGTTTCTCAATTTCATGAATGTATTGTATCCCTGCCTCTTAATAAGTTGTCCTGCCCTTGTTTCTCCTCTCTTGTCCAGCCTAGCACCTGTCTCTAAGCATGACTGTTCAGCACCAGACAAATTGCTGACAATAAGACCTTTCTCCTATAATATTCAGTCTGTTCTACCGACTCCTTTAAAACAGGAACAATGGATTAATGAAACACTCCAGTGCTGGTCAGTCAGAAGATATGTACTGAGAAGCACTGGTACTCACAGGTATGAGCACTGAGATCAGGTGTCAAAGAAGTTTCAGTTCTAATCACATCTCTACCACCAATCTGCTGTGTAGCCTTGAGTCCTGTGTGAAATGCATCCTTTCCATGGAATGCAAATAAATATTCAATCACCTACCTCACAATTAAATTGAAAGGATTAATTAATAATGTATCATTTATTTTAAAATGTCACCAAGATTGATTGATTGATTGATTTTTATTTAGGGCGTCAGCAAAAATACAAAAATATTATAATAAAAAGCAACAGTGGCATACAACTGCCTGTATTAAACCATACAGTAAGTACAATTTCACATACACATAAACATATACCCAATTAAGTCACAGACAAGATAGAGTTTAATTTCATCATATTAGACAAAATTAATATCAACACTACTTACAATCCTTAGCCTATCAGGACATTTTCAGCCTCCCTTTATTCCAAGGTGGTCCCTGGGCCAAACACTTGTTTACACACTAAATTTCCTCAGAGGGGGTCTACTTTCGGGACACTCCCAAAGCCTGCTGTTTTCTCACCCTCTGAGCAGCGTACAGGAATCTAGCCAGTGACATGATAGTCTCCATTTTCTTATCTTTTAACAGATTTACAGTTCTCCTACGCAAGGTACCACCCAGTTTGGATACCTCTAAGGGAAACAACCATTTTCCCTTTCTATATCATAGTACTGACACTCCCACAAGATATGGATCGTATCCATAATTGGATATGGATATGGATATGAATATGGGATAGATAGATAGATAGATAGATAGATAGATAGATAGATAGATAGTAGAAAGTTGTAGGAGTTAGCTTAGTGATAGAGATTAGGGGCGGGAAACCGGTAAAATCCGGTATCCGATAATGCCGGTACCGGGCGTACCGGCATTATCGGATTCGACCCGGTGATGCATTATCGGATTCGACCCGGTGATGCCTTCCCATCCCCCCGCACCTACGGCAGCGATTGCACGGATGCCCTCCCCACCCACATGTGAGGGGGGATGGGGCATCTGTGCAAAAAGGCCCTAAGTGGCAGAATTTCAAAACAGGGCCCCGGCAAGCCACATCACTGAAATCGCCACAGTAGAGCTCAAAGAAATAAAAAAGAACACAAAGTAATAAAACATTGAGTACTTATCCAACAGTTCCTATGCTAGGTATCACAGATGTGTTAACACAAGGGTGTTAACACATGGGCCAAGAGCCTGCCGGGGCCAATAGTTGCCCCATTGACCTCCCATGAAGCTGCCACTCATGTGGAAAGTGTGGGGAGCACAAAAAACAGGCAGCCTCCCACACAGTGTAGCCAGGCAGGGGGGCAGCCACCACTCATCCCCCTGCTCCAGTTTAGTCCAGGAATCCCAACACGTTGGCAGAACCCTGGGATTCTGCAATGGTGGCAGCAGCAGGATTAGGCCTGGAAGAAGTGCTCACCAGCTACCAGCTCTCTAATGGAGTGGGCCAGGAGGGAGAAGGATGCTTTCCCCAGGCACAATCCTGCTGCCGACAGAGGACCTGGATACGTACAGCGGCTGCACATGCTCCAACAGACAGGCAGTGGCCCCATGGTTTCCGATTACCCCATGGTAGCCCACATTACCCCACACAGCGTTATTTGTCTTCCCCTGGATCAGGGCTGGGCTTAGGAATTTTGTGCCCCTAGGCCCTTCTCCAGCTGCTCCTCCCAAGCCCCACCCCAACCAGTACTCACAACACACACACGGGGGAGAGGGGCTCACACAACACACATGGGGGGGGGAGGAGCTCACATTCAGTGAGAGTCACAACCCCCCCAGCCCTGTCCCCCCCAACCAGCACCCTCGACCCCCCGTAAGCTGCTCCCACACCTGCCTTCTGCTCCCAGTGTGGGCCACTGGCCTGGCTGTCCATCTCCCCAGAGCAGGTGCTCACTGGGGGGTTGGGGATGACTCCTCAGAGTTCCCTCTCTCTCCTGCCTCTGGTCCATCAGGGGAGCAGGAGGGAGGGATGAGGCGTCATTGCACCACCTCCCCGCACAGCTCCTGGTTGGCGTTCAGTCGCCCAGCTGTCAGCTCCTGTCCACGCGCCAGCACCAATCAGCTGGCTGGCAAGGGTCATTAAGCCCTGACAAGTCACACTTCTGTGCCTATGCCACCAGGGCTTAATGGCCAGGGGCAGAGGTGGTGGCAGGCAGCAGCAACCACACTTTGGGGGATGGGAGCCCAAGGGTGTGGGGTGGCGGCCACCCCAACGCCCCAGACCCCCACGGAGAGTAGACAAAAGGCCAGGTCACAGCAGGCTGGCTGGGGTGCCAAAACTGGGATCATATGACCTTGATTCTGACATGCGCGCCCCCCCAAGTGGCACCCCTAGGCCTGGACTTAGTAGGCCTTGCCCTAAGTCCGACCCTGTCCAGGACAATGCCATGAATAATGGCCCCAGGGTGAACATCTGGCAGCTACCATTCACATGAGCAGGTAACTCTGGGGTTAATGGGGGCCAATGTGGGGTAACATCTCATCTGTTTATACCCTAAGTTACATCCTATACCCACAATCATGGTTTACTTCAGCATGCTCTATTGAGGCAAAAACTAGTCCCCTCCCCCCACCCCCGACCTTTACAGCAAGATACTCCTCACAGTGTAAAAACATCTTTTTTCTTAAGATAGACAAGTCTCAGAAAGGATGTTTCACGTATAACCACAGCCAATGTTATTTCTCTGATAGGAATAAGAAGTTTATCATTTGTTCATTTTAAAAAAAAAATATCAAAATCTGCCAAGCATGGTTGTATTTCATTATGTTGCTGTTTAATTGTGAGCAATACAGCTGCAATTGTCGGCACAACCTGAATGAGACAAGGTCACAGTTTATTTTGGGATAAACAAAGCCGCACTCTTTATTGTTTGGATCTGGGTGGGAATTGCTTCAAGCAATTTGGGTCCAGTACCAACATGGTTAAACTTAACCATAACAAACAAGGGTACTGGGTTTGATACACAATCAAATCCCAGTCCCATATAATTTGCAAACTAT
>QEPC01014420.1:2737504-2759648 GCA_003113815.1 Sphenodon punctatus | reverse complement strand
TATATACCCCTAAGGTGTCCTCAAGTTTGAGCCCTCCCTGCATATGCACTGAAGGTCATGAATCCCCATCTCGTAAGGCAATGTCTCCCTCTGTGCAACTCACCATGGCAACAAATTCGAACAAGGTTACTGGAACCCCGCCGAGTGTAACAAAAACTGGAACCACCCTGGACATCTAGGCTGATGAAAGCCAATTGTAATCTTTAGCACTGTGGGGAAGACAAAAACCAGGAATCCCAACACCAATTTGGGGTTCCTATAAAAATTCCTTCCCACCCTCTGAAAATGTGACCCACTTATGCTCACAGTACAGTATAAAGGGTGCTGCTCCATCCAGAACCCAGGCGCGAATGCCTGGGTCTCTGGGTGCGGCTGGGCTCCCAAGCCGTGAGGCTCAGAACATGAAACTTTGTTTGCGGCCAGCCCAGTGGTTGCTAGGGCAACCCTGGTCAGGTGGCTAGTTTTCTCTCTGTTGCGCTCTGCTGCTGCCTCTCTCCTAACTCTGCTGCACTAGGCAGAGTGCAGCTTCTCCCCCTCTTTATTCATTCTGCTAAAAGGGGCGCATGATAAGGGCCGCGTTATTGCCATCCACCGGCTGTGGTGGGGCTGGCGATGGGGAAATTTTCACTTCTTAGTATATTTAATATGTCTCAGTCACAAACCATTACCACAACCCCCCAGACATCCTCCTCTTTACTTTCTCCTTTAAAATTATTTTTAAATGGATTTGTTTTAAATTAATTTTATACTTTATCATATTTTTATGCTGAGGAGCGCTCTGAGCACCATTTGTCAGGGGAGAACGCTACAAAAATTAAGAGTGAGTATCTGGAGGAATTTGCATATTTGGATCTGTTATGGATTCAGATATGTAATTTCCAGATTTAATTACAGATTTGGATTACAGATCTGTATTTAAAACTTTAAAAAATAAAATAAATAATAATTGTGCATCTGCAAAATGGCCACCATCATTCTGCATCGGTCTGCACGTGTGCAAAATGCCCGTTGCGCATGTGAAGACTGGCTGCCCTTTTCCAAAATGATGCACAACAATGTTACGGTTCAGTACGGATTAATCTGTAACGGCCCGTTATGAGCAGGTATGAATTAATCAGAATCTATAATGCACACCCCTTATTATTATCATAGCCATCAGTTCTTAAACCCATTCCCACTGAAAGCGCAGGGATTTCAAAGGAGAACTCTCAAAGTAAGATGCTACTTATTAAGGCTACACTGTCAATGAGGCTCTCTGCTGCAGTCTTCAGTGGTGCTTCACCAGTACAAGTATGCTTACAGTGGGAGCCTAAGGGACTGTTCTCATGAGTAGCTCTAAGGTAATAACCAGCTTTACTCCCTTTCATTCACATAAGCCAAAGGGTTACACAAGAGGTCAACAACAGAAGTCGCACCTCTTTCCCTAGGTCAATGATGTGGAGCCTCCCTGCTTCTGTATGGGCAAGCAAACATCTAGCCATCCCCTCTCCTGCCCTCAAAGACACAAACTCTGCTGTTGCCGGTGCACAACCCCAGAAATGAGACACGGAGGCATGAGATGGAATTGAATGGCCGCACTCTTTAATCAAAACAGAGCAAGAACATTGGTAAGATTGCTGCTAAGCAATTCATGGATCCAGTATTTTATATTACAAATTTCTCTAACTCTTGAACAGGTGTCTGGCCTGGATATGCCCTCCAATGCCAGCACCCAGTCAATCTTAATTCCCCTTTGAACAGCACCCTGGCCAAGGCCAAAGGAAGAACGCCCGAATGGGCCTGAGTAAGGAAAATGGTGTCATTAAGGTTTGAGGGTCATGCTTGCCCTTACCCCTCTGCTGGGGAACCTCCCAGGGGAACGATCCTATTGTTAGCCATGTCCTGCTTATCGCCAGGTATCGCCCCCTCCCCCCCTTATGGAGAGGACTCTTTTCTCTATTCTAAAACTACCTAACAAAAACACCTATTAACCATACTGGACCCCCGCCAGAGTGCGACTTAATAACTGTCAAAAGCCAATCACACAGGCCGAATAATTGCCACTTCAATTAAATGTCCAAATTGTAAAGTAAATGCCAAATAACCTATGCCAAATTACAGTTAAACTCTTTAAACTGGCTGCCAATCAGAATTGTTTGCAATTTGCCAAATTAAATCCAAATTTATTGTGCTTAAACTAATTTAACCTATTCCCACACTACGAAGAAGGCAAAACAAACAAGCATCTCATAATGATTGAGGTGCCCTCCAAAATTCCTTCTTGGTCCCCTAACAGCAACCAGTTGAACCTGCAGTATAAGAGGGACGGGTGGGTGGATGCTGACTGCTATGGGAAACCAGGCGCAAATGCCGTGCCTGAGGGAACCTGCACAGGCAGCAACTCCAACCCCCCTCCTAGTAAGGGAGGGGGGAAGCCCCCGTGCCGACCAATCACACGCCAGCAAACAAGGCACACAATGCTGGAGCAACCTAACAAAAGGTTCTCTGGCCGAACACACAGGATTTCCAGAACCCCTGCGGTCTCTCCCCTCCACGTCCATCTCCTGAAGCCGGGCGTGGAAACCTCCCCCCGCCTCCATTTTGTCGGCGGAGGGCCCTTCTTCCCCAGCAACCTTTCTGGACCAGCTGCTGGTGGTGGACTGACCATGTGCCTGAGAGCACAGGCACTGGAGCAGTAGCAGTGCACCCAGGGGCATAGCTCCAGGTGGGGCAAGAGGGACCACTGCCCCAGGGCCCAGGATTTCAGTGTGGTCCAGTAGAGCCACTTTGCTTCCCACTGATCCCCATGCCTTCCCTCCCATACCTCAGTGCCCCCCATGCCCGGTCTGCTCTGGCAGCACACTTCTCCCTACTCAAATGCCTCACTGCTTCAAAACCCCATCCAAGCTTCTCCCTGCTCTGGTTCCACTCCACCACCCATGCCTTGCTTACCTGCTGTCCCCATATCCTGATTGAGAAGCAATTTGACTTGTCCCTGGGACTTATTAAGCCTAGCTATGCCACTGGGTGCACCATTCCTCTCCTCTCCACCATTAAGTAGTCTTAGGGCATTTTTAAACGTGCGCTCTCCCAAGCGCATTTTGGAGAAGACAGCTCCAAAGCGCGTTTGGGAGAAAGCCAGGTTTGGGAGAAGCCGTCTTCTCTGCCCCAGCCAGTGATTAAATTTAATCACTGGCTGGGGACTTTAGAGGGGGAAGGGGGAGGGGGTTTGTCGGCGCTGCCTGGAGGAGGCAGTTTTCGCCTGCTTTCCCCCCCTCCCCCTACTTGCAAACCAGGGAACGCGGCAGTTCCCAGGGATGCAAGTGAGGGGGCAGGAATCCTCGGCCGGTTTGATGCGGGAAAGATCCGACATCAAACCGGGCCAAACATTTAAACGATCACAAAGAAAGGCGGCTGATTAAAGGATCAGCTGCCTTTTTTGTATCGTTTAAAAGCGCCCTTAGGTGCTTCCCATCCTCCCACCCTTTCTCTGCTCCAGCAGCCAGGCTAGAATGGCAGCTAGGAGAGGTGGGATGAAGTCTGGGAGCTGGTACCCAGGGGCTGCATGGGACAAGTGGGCTCCCTGCTAACCCTGTCCCCCACTCTCCACCTGAACCTTGCTGGGTCAGTGGCTGGCTGGGCTCCCACTCACCTGTCCAGAAGATAATAAAAACAGTGCCAATAGTGGGGGCAGCTCCCTGCCCTTCCCTTCCCTTCGGTTAGAGTGAGGGTAAAAGGGGTATAGTTATCTTTGGAAGGAAGCTCAGTTAATCCAGGGGTGGGGGTGGTTCTACTCTAAAGAGGGCTGTGTGTATAGATTTAAGGCAAGCACCAGTGTTTGATTTTCTCTGCTCAGTCCTCCCTTCATAGACCAGCTTTTCCTGGTTTGTCTACCCTCCATCCCTGTGTGTACTCTGTGATTGCTTGACTCTCCCCACAAATTAGGACCTGGGTCTCATTGCTTGGGAGAACATAATGTGGGAAGCAAGGCTCGTCGCCCCCACGGCCCTCCTCAGCACGGGAAGCAGCTCGAGGGCGGCTATTGTCCCGCCCCCCCGCCATTGTGGGGAAGAAGACTTTAGGGCGGGAGCGCACGGCACACGGTAGGCAGCGCGATGCAAGCTGCTGCGAGAGCAGGGAGCTCGCGGCCGCCATCTTGACCCAGACGCGGATCCCGCCATTCCGCATCTAGGCTTCAACAAAAGAGCAGCGTGTCGGGCTCACGCGTGGGATCAAACGGCGGCGACAGCAGTGTTCAAGGGCTTTCCCCTCCAACGAGTGTTTCCTAGTGCAGTAGTGCTAAAAGGCAGGTGGCACCGACCGGTGCTCAGGTAGCGGGATGTTCCCCCAGCAAACTGTTCTCCCGGCATCGAGCCAGGCAGCTCCAGGCCTATAGGGTGCCCGGTTCAAAGCTACCCTCTCTCAACCTCCCCCCCCAGCTCATCGAAGTAGGGGACCTGAGGACCCTCAACAGCGAGGGAGTTCCAGCATGGGTGGGAGGCGATTACCCCCCCATACCTTCTGTGGCCAGTCCAGGGGGAGGAAGAGAGGGCCTCGACGCGCGCGGAGCCCCCTGAGGAGAAGGGGGTGGTGGGTGGTTTTTTCTGGCTGGCCAGAAAGGGGGCCAGTGGTTGGGGCAGCATTCGGCCAGAGGCTAAGACCCAGAGACTAACAAGGGGTCTCCAGGCTTTCAGCTATCTTCCCCCCCCCCAAACCGGCGAATACGGGCAAGGGCCACCACCCCTCCCAGGTTTACAGGGGGTAAGGAGTGTGGACTTGGGGTGAAGGGAATCAGAGGTGCCCACGCCCCCCCCCCCTTTGCTGATAGGCTGTGTATCGCAGGCTCAACCGGTTGTTGAGAGATGGCAAAGGGAAATGGGGGAAGAAAGGGAAAGGGCCCAGCTACGAAGGTCCTGGCAAAGCAGGTAGAGGAGGTGCTTGAGTCCCTGCAGGCCCGAATGTCGGGTTGCGAGGGAGTCCTGCACAGCCTCACCGGTGAGGGACAGGCCCGGCCCCCTGGGGAGGTGCAACCAGGGGTGTGTGTCCCCCCAGAGGGACCATATCAAGGGAAGAGGATGTCCCAGTGCTGGAATCAGACCAGGCAATGGTGGAAGTGTGTAACGAGTCGACACGAAGGGAGGAGTCGAGCGGGAACCAGGCGGACGCCGGCACCGCACAGAGGGAGCTACCAAGGACTGGGATCAGGGCTAGCACACGAGCGGTGCAGCCACCAGCCCGGAGAGAAGGCAGGGGCCATGGGGGGAGGACCGCCCGGAAGCCCCCTTTCCCCCGCGGGTGAGGCCATCCCCGGCGGGGGAAGACAACCCACAACACCGCGGGCAGGGCAACCCCCTTCAAGGCCTCCCTCCCCACCAGGACGGGGGGGGAGGCACCATTTGTCACCCCCTAGTGAGGAGGAAGGAGAACCACCGAGCCAGCGAGTTCATGGCGATCAACTGGCAGCAGCTGTGGAGACCCTGAATGAGTTCATGGGTCTATTCGCTGCTCTGGAAGAAAAAGTGGCTGAGCTGACGGAATGGCGTCAAACCACCACGGATCGGATGGAGAGCGGCATGCAAGACCCAAGGGTGGTACAAGGGTCAGCCGACCCAGGAGACCATAGTCAAAGGACGGACTCCCAGCCCATTCCCCTGGAGTCGCCGGTGACCGCAGCTGCAAGCAGCAATCAGCAACCCTCGGGTAAGTGCCCACAGTGTTCCCCTTGCCAGTGTGGGTGCGGGTGGGACACCGGGGGCAGAGAGCAACATACACCGGCTGGACCTGCAGCCCAGAAATGCTTGGGTTGGGTGGGGTCATGGGTCCCATGACCGGGACAGGAGGCAGGTGAGCCCACTGAGACACCACCAACTGTCCCAGAGGCAGGGGGGAGGCTCGGCTGGAGTAATACTGTGGACAGCCAGAGCCAGGGGGAGTGTGCGGCGTGCCACTTCAGGCCCGTGCCAGTTCCGCCGGTCCACGCGGAACCGGGGACATGGGCGATCGTGGGGGTTCCGATAGGTGTGCATTTGGCACAGCACACAAGGGATAAGATTTGGAAAGATGAGTATGTAGACGTATTTGCCCTACTGTACACTGAGCCGGTACCTGACCCCAGCGCTGCCGAGAAGGAAAAGGAAAAGGAGCATTTTAAGCACCCGAAAGTTGACAGGAATTGGGCCAACTGGTCGGCTGCCTTCTCTGTAATGATGGGGGTCATGGTACAGGCGGCGCCTGACAGAGCAGCAGAACTGATAAAATACCAAGACATTGTGCGTGGAGCCTACGACACTGGTAACTCCGGTGCGTGGCTCTGCTACGATGAAGGTTTTCGGAAAAGGGCAGCAATCACCCCGGGGCTCAGATAGGACAATTATGCCCAGGACCTCTGGCTTGAGTGCATGTCCAATGTAGTAGGCACCCATAGGACTGATAGTGGCCACACCTTGACTGGGGGGGGAGTGGCCCCTATGAATGATCCCTTTTGGCCCAGCGGGTGCCGTGGGAACCCGAAGGCAGGGACCTGCTGGGATTTTAACGAGCCAGGGGTCTGTGCCCGCTCCCCATGCCGCTTTCGGCACACTTGCTCCTACTGCGGGGGGGGGAACACACGGGGGTCCAGTGTAAAAGGGCATGTTCATCCTCGAAAGGTAGGCCGAGAGGAAGAATGGCAACACAGGGCCCACAACAGCAGGGGGAAAGCAAGGGCCCCAACCCCGTTCAGCCATAGAGCATTGGCGCTGGCGCTCCAGGGTTGCCCGATGGCAGGAGAGGTTAAATACATAGTGGCAGGTTTCAGGGAAGGGTTCGTGATCCCAGCTAAGTTTGACCAGCCAAGGAATTGGGTGAAGAACCTCCAATCGGTTAGCAGAAGAGAAAAATTGGTGACCGCCAAGCTTCATAAGGAGCTCACAGAGGGCCAGATAGCGGGCCCTTTTGTGACCCAGCCTTTCCCCGATTTACATGTCTCCCCGCTAGGGATAGTATCTAGGAAGCAGGCGGGGGAGTTTCGCCTCATCCACCATCTGTCATATCCTAAGGGACGGTTGGTGAATGACGCCATCCCCCCGGAGCTTTGCTCAGTCCGTTATGCATCTCTGGACACGGCAATAGAAATGGCCCGCGAATGCGGCAAAGGGGCGCTGCTAGAGAAATGCGATATTAAATCGGCATTTCGCCTGCTGCCAGTCCACCCTGAGAGCTTTAAGCTACTCGGGTTCCAGTTTGAAGGCTATTATTATTACGACAAGGCGATGCCCATGGGGTGTTCGATATCTTGTTCGGCCTTTGAGTGCTTTAACTCCCTGCTGGAATGGCTGCTGCGCCAAAGGACGCGGTCATGATATATAATACACTATATCGATGACTTCCTGTTTTGGGGGGCAGTGGGATCAAGGGAATGCGAAACAGCGCTAGGAAGTTTTCAGGAAATGGCTTCAGAACTGGGGGTTCCCTTTGTCCCTGAAAAGACAGTTGGCCCGGCTCTGGTCCTGACATTTTTGGGTACTGAGTTGGATACCAACGAGCAGGTGTCATGCCTGCCGTTAGACAAGTTAAGAGTCCTGGTTAGGGACATTGAAGACCTCCTAGAGCAACCCAAAGCTACAGTTAGGCAACTGCAGGCATTATTGGGGAGTCTCAATTTTGCATGTAGAGTAGTGGCACCGGGTTGGGCATTCCTGTCCTCATGGCTCTACGAGAAGGCAGGGAACAATCTACCGGGTCACTGCCACATTAGGATCACAGCCGAGATGAAGGAGGATCTGAGGACTTGGCAGCACTTCCTCCAGAGCTTCAACGGCATTAGTATGTGGAGACAGAGGTGGCTGCTTGAGGCTGGGCTACAGGTCCAGTCTGATGCGGCCGGCTCTTGGGGCTTCGGGCTGTACTGGGATGGCCGATGGTGCGCAGCTCCGTGGCCAGCGCAGTGGATCCAGGAGGGAATAACCGGGGACCTTACATTCCTTGAACTTTTTTCAATAGTCCTGGCAGTCCATCTGTGGCACAGGGAGTTCACAAACAAAACAATACTGTTTTGGTGCGACAACCTCGCGGTGGTGCATGTCCTGAACTCGATGTTGTCCCATTCCAAGAGGGTGATGGGGTTGGTCAGAGCGTTCGTCCGCCAGTGCCTGGGCAGTAATGTATTGTTCATAGCCAGGCATGTGCTGGGTGTTAACAATGGGATAGCAGACACGCTCTCTCGCCAGCAGATGTACCGGTTCAGACAGTTGGTGCTGGAGGCCAGAGAGGAGCCAGAGGAAATGCCTCAAGGAACCTGGAGCATTGGACGGTAGAGATGTTCCAGGCAGTGCAGGGGTAGCTGGCACCTCGCACTAGGGTTGCATATGCACAAGCGTTGGCAGAATGTCAAAACTTTAGGGAAGAAAGGGGGTGGGGAACTCAATTCCCGATTACCGAGGCCCAGTCAATATAATTTGCTATTAGTCTGAGAAGGAGGGGACTGGCCCCCGGAACGATTTCAGGCAAATTGGCGGCGTTAGCATTTTACAAAAGCTGGCGGGTTTTAAGTCCCCAAGTGGGGGATTCCTGGTCAGAAAAATGCTAGAAGGGTGGTATAGGGATTCCCCAAAGAGGGTTGACACTAGGCAGCCCATTACTCCGGCAATCCTAGCAGAAATGTGTGGGCAGCTGCCTGAGGTATGTTTCTCAGGTTTTGAATCCACACTTTTCGGTAGCCTTTTAAAGCTTATCTTTTTGGGGGCGTTTCAAGTGAGTGAAATCACAGCTACCACCTCCACAGTCCAAGGCAGGATCGTAGTAGGCATAGATGACATACTGGTGGGGGTCGAGGGCTTATCTGTACTCCTGAAGGGATCAAAAATGGACCAGCGCCAACAGGGGCAGACAGTTAAACTATAAGAGAAAGTCACCTTTGCCCAGTGTCGGCGCTGGAGGCCTATTTGGAGCTGCGTCCCAAACGGCCGGGCCAGCTGTTTGTCCATGCGGATGGAGCCTGGATCACCAGGTATCAATTCTGGGCGGTCCAACAAAAAGCCCTGAAGAAATCCAATTTGACACCACACTTGTTTAGTTCCCACTCGTTTAGAATTGGGGCGGCAAGCTGCACGTCAGTGGCGGGTTTATCCAACCAACAGGTAAAAGCGATTGGTCATTGGCGATCCGGTGCCTTCTGCTCCTATGTGCGCAAGGTTCAGCTGTAGCAGGTAAGGGTCTAATGACTGAATTTACGTGTAGGGGCGAGATGCCAGGTATATAAAGTAATGGTTGTTTGTTCCTCACAGGGACGGAACTGCTTACGCGGCAGAAGAGAGTAGTGATCGTGGGCCACAGTATGGTATACTGGGCTTGGAAGCGAGCGGGACGCTCATACTGGGGAACCCAGCTGGGCCTAGGACACCTGACTGAATAAAGTGGAGAGGATGAAGTGGGATGAGATGGGCTCAGTTCCTGCCGGTTGTCCATGAATTGATGAGAGAGACGCATCCAGACATCCTGGTTTTACATCTGGGAGAGAACAATCTGCCGGTGGAAACAGGTTTGCATCTGGTCACCAGTATGAAGCGAGACCTGTTGGAGGCCGCACGGGTTCTCTCAAATACGGTATTTGTCTGGTCTGAGATGTTGGAGAGAATTCATTGGAGGAGTGCCATGCGCCCAAGCAAAGTAGATAGAGCCAGGAGGAAAGTGAATAAAGAAGTGGCCAGGTTGATAACTGAATTGGGAGGCCACACGATCAAACACCCCCAGATTAGGTTCTCGAGACCCAAATTATTCAAGCCCGACGGGGTACACTTATCAGACGAGGGGCTCGAGCTCTACCTCAAGGCCCTACAGGGAACATTGAGCCGGCTGTTGAGTGGATCAGAGGGGGAGGGGGCGAGACTAGCAAAGCAATGCTGGCAGTCTCTAGTGGCAGGGATCCTACGAGTTAGTTAAGTTAGATGGTAGGGATAGTCTGCTGCTAGGTCATCTCCTTACAAGATGGGGTCCACGTGAATGCTAGAGTTTGCCCGGCCAGCATCAGGTAGGACCCAGGAAGGGGGCCGGGTTGCGGGCCCTAGGACAGGGGCGGTCCAGGATCCCCGCTGACTGTGGTCACCTCCTTCCTTGGGTCACAGTAGGCAACGGCCTCCTGATCTGGCTGGGGCGGCCGGGCAGGCATGACATTGCAGCAGCTATAGTTAGCACTGTTGCGGTACTGAGGAACATCAGACCGTCTTGAGTTTACTATAGTTAAGTTAGTTAATAGTTAAGGTTAACAGGACCCGGAGGGGCATAGCCCCCTCCTCCCCTGATTAAGGCTAATAAAGTTTGGTGCGGCCTATTTACCCCACAATGATGGTGTCTGTGTCTTCTTTCCGGGGTGTGGGACAATTTCTCCATGCCAATTGCTCCAGACTACAGTAATAGGAAATGCCACCATTATGAGTGCATCCTCCAATTGGATGCTGGTGGTTGTAACAGAGCAGGTACAGATCCCATTGAAATGCATGAGACTGGCATTTGCAAGAGATGCTAGCACCAGGACTCTCTGCTTGAAGGGTTGTGCTCTTAAATGTGGAAGAATTTAGCCCATAGCAATCCTGGAGCAAGAATAGTAATTACAGCTTAACTCCAGGAGAATTGAATCAATTTTACTTGCTCTTAAAGCAAATTTCAAACAGCCTCTCTACTGAAACTGCTAACGAAGATTCCAATTAGGGTCAGGCACGACGGTGATTCAGTTTGTTTTATAAATGCAGATAGCTCTCCACTTTGAGCCAGGCTGAAATATCCATGGTTAGTTACCAGAAAGACTTCCTTAGTCCACTCCTTAAAATAATTAGTCATCAAACACATTGTCTTGAGACTGCTGTAAAAGACTTCCCACCTAAATATGAGCTGGCCTCTGCTAAATGAATTCAAACCACTGCTTCTTTAGTGCTATCTCTATTAGTAGGGCAGACCCAGAGCAATGGTGGTTTAGCCAGCTGAAAATCTGTTTGTTGAAGTACTAATTCATTAAATCAGTTAATCTGAGCAAATTACCACTGTGTTCTTTTCTAAACAGATACTGTAGTAGTAGGAATTCAAATCTGAAAACATGTCACTGACTGCCTGCTGTTTGACCAGGTCCATTTAAAAGCTTTTAGAAGCCTGGAGTAAATGGATTTTTGAGCCCTGCTTTCTCCCAACCCTCAGCTGCAGTAAAAAAGTTCACTCGCCCCCCTGCTGTTTTCCTGCTTGCTGAATAGATCTCCCAGCAGCAGGTGGCTCCTCTCTGTTCCAGATGTTTGTTCTCCCAGAGGGAATTCCTTTCCCCCAGCACCTTATGTGAGGGGAGGGAGGTTGTCATCACCACCTTCATAGATGAGGTGGCAGAGGGGAGGCTGGCCACGGCCCTGTGCTATCCTGGGCAGAAAGGTGGAAAGAAATGCTGTTGTTGTAGCATTGATTGCAGCTGGATGGGGACAGGTTTGCAATACAAGGAGTGCTGTGGCGTGAAAATTGGGGTGGGCCCTGCCCAGGGAGGGTCATCTGACCTGTCTCTGTGCTGTTCTATCATTCGGGCTGGCAATCAGTACACATTGCCCGCCCACACACCTGTCCTCTGGACTGGTACTACAGGCAAAGCTGGTTGCCTTATTTCGGGCCAGGAAGGAATTTTGCCTTTAGACCTGCCAGATTGGCTGTGTCTTGGGGTGAAAACAGACATGACGCTAACCACACTTTAACCACACTTGGTGGTCATTTATGCATGTTGCAGGGCTGTATAGGGCACCAATACAGCCCTGCAACATGCATAAATGACCACCAAGTGTGGTTAAAGTGTGGTTAGCATCATGTCTGTTTTCACCCTTGGTCAGGGTTTTTTCACCTTCCTTGTAGTACCGTCCCCCTTGACATGCAGGGTGTGCAGTTAACATGTTCAGGAAGCATGTTTAGATATATTGTCACAACTCGGCAGCCCAGTCAGTGCCTAAAATATAACTCTAAAAACTCACAGGATCCGTTCCAACCTTGATAGGTAAGGGAACTTGGACAGAGAGGTACCTCACTGGGAGGTAAGAGACAGGGGAGCTGATCATGGTAAGTGACCCATGGTCTCATCCAACTCTGAGACGTGGTGAGGACTGGCCTACTGGTAGGATACATGGGGTCCCTAGTTTCTGTTGGAACCATCACTTTTTCCTCTGAATCCCTAAAAGGCAGGGGGTCTGGGTTTAGCCAAATGAACTGGAATCTCCATTCTAAACTACTGAGCTACGGTACTGAACCTTTGAAGGGAAGGGGTTGGGTTGCTGTTTAAGTTTGGTTCTGCCCTTCCCCCATGTTTACCCAGACTGCCAAATTCTGTTCAGTAAAGAGTTGTGGTCAGTTTTTAACTCATGACAGTCTCCGTTGCCTCTCTTCTTGTGTGTGTGACAATGACTGGGAGTGAGTCACCATGATAGGATCCTGCAGGCCCCTATTTCAACATTGGCTTGAAATTTGGGACCCAAATATGTCTCCTGCATAATACTTCATTCGACAAAAAGGTGTAAATTGATCAAACTGAAGGGAATATACCTACTACAAGTCATAGTAATCCTCTCAAAGAAAAAACTTCCACAAACGATTATAATACATAGTCACAGGGCTTGTCACTTCTCTGTGTTCTTTTAAACAAATACAAATTACATGTGTGTAGATTTTCAAATGTGAGGTACAGTGACCTCACAGTGACCATGTGAGGGTACAGAGGCCACTAAATCCCCCAAGTAGTAAAGTAGCGCAATCAGTTCTACCAGTTCTACAAAAAAGGGAGGATCTTGCATCTTTCCACTCTCCTTAATATGGGGCTGCAGAAGATACTGATGAGGTCTGGGTTCTAGAAACATTTGGAAAAATGTTAAACAATTATTCGCTCTTCATATGTATTCTATTTTATTTTATTTTATTGACACATGCTGATGAGTACATTTCCAAATAACTCTACTTGGCACTCTGAGGGTATTGGGGCACCTCCAACAACCAATGAACTCAGGAGTCATATGGAGGCAATTTTGCCAGTATTTTGCCAATGGGTAAACTGTGGGCCTGTGACTTTTCAACTTAATTAATGTATCCCTGACTCGCCTGACATTCCCTTCCCCTAGTCCATTCTAGATTGTAAGTCCCTTGGGGGGAGGGCGTGTCTCCAGTCACAACTGTTCACTGCCAAGCACATTGCTAGTGCTATATAAATAATAATGGATGTCAAGTGACTTGGTCTAAGTAACCATTTTGAAAGTATTTTCAACAACATGGGACCTTATGAAAATTTTAACTGAAATGCATATAGTGGAACCTGGGTACATTTCTCTTCCCTGGTTCCCTTTGGGGCCTTAAAACAGTGGATTCCAAATTTCAATTTAATATTTGCCTTCCACATATAATTGAATAAAACATGGAAATTTAGCAGAAAATCAGGTACAAACACATCTGTAGAGAACTTGTTTAAAACCCTCAATGGATATTTGCTGGATTTTTTTTCCCATTTCACCCAACTCCTGCATATGTAGATTGATGTGGTAGAGCCCTAAGAAGCAACATTTCCCCAACATTTCCTTAAGATATGCTACAAAATATGAAAAAGCAAGAAGGGAATTTTTTTCAGGAAATATGTATGTCACAGCCAGCCATTTATATTATTTATTTTTGGTGAGTTCCGTATTGCATCTGCGATTACTCACAACAATGAAACATATGTTCTCTTTAGTCCAAAATAAACATTTTTCAGATTTCAATTAAGTTCCTTTCCTTTATGCAGATTTAAACTAATTTGAGAAGTTGGGTCAGGTATGGAGAGAAAGATACTTCCAATGAAATCCAATGTTCTAATATCCTGTATTCAGACAAAATTCCTATTGAATAAATAGGAGTTTTGCATGAGAAAAAATATCAGTAGACAGCCCATTGTAATGAATTCATATGCTCAAAAATAATGAGCAAGAATCAAAATATTAGTTTAAAAATCATGAGATCTACTTAAAATAATATTTGGGGGCTATTTCTACTTGCCTTCTTGTTTTGATGCTGATAGTGCTAGTCTGTTATTTCTTGTTCCATTATTTCTTGTTCCATTTTATTAATTCTGTTAGGTCAGTTCTTCTCAGATGGGCATTTGTATGGTGGGGATTACTCTCTCTCTCTCTCTCTCTCTCTCTGTGCACAGGACCCTCGAACGGCATAGGGGCAGGCTGCACAGAGCCGGCGGCATCTTTGTGCTGACAACACTAACATCACCTCAGCCAGAAAAGAGCAGGGAGGCCTCATGGCTATATATCCGCAGGCTGAGGTAGGGTGTGTGTAGACCACCAGAGACCTTCCAGGAACAAATCTCTCACACGCACCACTATTGACCTCTAAGAGGGATATCTAGAAAGTTTGGTTAGGGGTTTCTACACACACTTAACATCATTCTTACACACATACTTTATTGCATACAATACATCTTAGTTCCTTCACACACACACACTTCACAGCAGGATATCTGTGGAAAGTTTATTTAAATTACATTTTATTTTGGCTTTTTGTAACACACCTGCATGCAGCACCTGTGCCACCTTTGGATGAATGAGGGGAAGTAGTGATATTGTATAGACATTCTGAAGTGTCCTGAAGTGTTATTTTATCTTCAAACGCAGTCTCATTTCAACTTAAATCTAAGGAGTGGACATTCAATTATTCTGATAATTTTATTTAATTTATTTTTCAAACTTCTCAGAACAGCAATTGTGATTGGAGGCACTGGAGTTTGGGGAGGTTAAGAGACACTGTGGGTGTGGGTGTGTTAAGGTGTGGGCTATCTGCCAGTGATTGGCTCAAAAATGTGGAAGCAACAAACCTGGAAGTAAAACAGTACCCTCAGCAATGCGGTAAGCGGAAAATGAACGGTACGCAGTAAACGGTAAGTGGAAAGTTGGTAAATCAGGAGGGTATGTTGCAGTATTGCAAGAATGGAAAAATCACAACAGTATCAGGAAACAGTTGGGAAATTGACCCCGTTTCAGCCCTAATCTATGACTGTGTGAAGTGGGAAATCATTAACTTCCAGAACCAAAGCCGTGTCAGAATTTAATTATCTGTAAGACAGATTCAGAACTAGAACCCCAGCATTAAACACCTCTGAATTTTGAACCAAAATCCATTTTCAAATATTACCTAATTTATACGTGTGCATGGATACACACCACAATGAACACAATCCTCAATGTGAAATCCACAATGTGCACACCGCAGGCCTCATGTCAGGTGTACGTGCGACTTGTACGCACGTACGTGTACACACAACATGTGCTCCACATGGCGGTCCATAGGGCATGAGATCAGCCCCAATGACAAAACTTCCATTGACTTTAATGACAGCAGTTTGTTCTGAGAGTCTTAAAGGATCAAATAATAAATAGTCTTGACCTTGTTTTCCATATGCAAGCATAACTCCTCTAGTTCTCAACAGGAGTTAATGTGTAGCTACGTCTGCACCACAGACCACCACATGTTTTCTCTCTAGCACTTCGCCCCACACTGCAAATGCTAGATTACATGCTAATGCCTAAGAAAGGTATCAA
Source organism: Sphenodon punctatus (assembly GCA_003113815.1). Taxonomy (NCBI): domain Eukaryota; kingdom Metazoa; phylum Chordata; class Lepidosauria; order Sphenodontia; family Sphenodontidae; genus Sphenodon; species Sphenodon punctatus. Next base: position 2,744,115 of record QEPC01014420.1, on the reverse strand, counting down.
GGCTGCACTGCTGCTACAGGTTGCAAATAGATTCTGTTTACTGCCTTTCCAGTCCAGTAACTGAAAAACCACCAAGTTCTGAGCAGAAAATGTAATAGAATCAGTAGATAAACTGTGGATCTATGTAGCAAATTGTTTTGCTTTTGGCTATGGTATATGTGTACTTGACTGCTATTTTCATTCTCGGATACTGCTTTGTTGTACCAACAGATGAAACTGACGCTCCAATGATCTATACAATAGGCTGATAAATGTGTACTGCAAAGAAGAGGAATACAACACCCCACTTCTCCAAAACAAAGTTATATTACTGTTTCAAAACATCTAAAGCAATCTCCTATTTTAGCTCTTCCATGTACCATCATAAAACAATCTTTGTTTGTAGGAGGTACCCAAAAATGCATTCTGATATCCTATTTACCACATCCAGCTGTGACTGGGTACCTGATCTACTGGGTTGGGAAGTCCAAAGCGGTCAGACATGGTGCTGGCTAGAACTGAAAAAGGTAGTTAATTTGCTATGTGTCGATAATACCCCAAATTTCCGATAGCCTGTCAGATGCCTGATCAGTATTCAAATACCTGGTTGGGCACCCAGTTACTTGAAATACCAGTTATTACCATTGCAGAGTTACCAATGGCTCAGGAAAGACTTTGACTTTCGACTGGAAACATGGGAAGGCTAACGTTAAGGAAATTGCCCCAAGCAGCACTCTGCTCCTCACCATCCTTTGAATTTCCCAGTAGTTGAATAAGTGGATTAAGCTGTCGTCACCTTGGAAAAGGGGGGGTGGGAATAGAAAGAGGAGCTGTCCCTTCTTTCCTGCACACACAAATTTGGACACTGATTTGTTTAACACTCACAGTACAAGTGTAAATTAATTCACAAGATGCAAAGCAGTGGAGAATAAAGCCAAGAGGACTGAATTCTAAAAGCAAAATAATGTTAATTTCATGAAGTTAAAGAATTCTACCATGCTGTACATAAGGCATAGAGGAAGGACATAGTGGGCTTTTAAAGTCAGTGTCATAGCTTTATGGGGCCAGACAAGGGATTTTAGAACCTTTGGCGCATTCAACATTTTATTCTTAAGGAAGAGGGAAAGATATACCTTACATACTGTGTTGACATTGCTCTCTTTAATGATTCTCACATGTGGTTGGGGCTTTTGGTCCTAAAGGGCTTGTGGTGACTTTCACAGGGGATTTAGAAGTACTGTTGAAACCATTAATTATCCCTAGGAGGTAAGTAAGGGATGTAAAGGGATCACTTCAAGTGCTGTTGATTTGCGACTACCTCTGAGAGATTGCACAGCAACACTATGCAGATGAGCACTGGCAGTGAAGAACACCACACGCAACTGAAACTCCAGGGAGAACTTAAGGCATAACATGCCTTGAATATCCAAAGTAGATATTTCCAATAGTGAGCAATGAGTTACATGCTTTGCTGTTACTCCTTGAACTAAGAATGGGTCTCTTACTTGTAAATGTCTCCTAAAAGACAAACCAAGAGCAGGGCCCATTTGTGCTGGGATTCATGGAAGTGGCATGGCATTTCAGGCAGTAACTTTTAAAGTGTATGAGGGAACATGGGAATGGTTAAAACCTACAATTATACCCTCACAAGGAAATAGAAGAACAGAGAAAAAAGGCTCATGTGAATGCCTGCATTCCCTCATCATACCCTGAAGACGGCTCGACTGAACATTTTAAATATCATCTACAACAAAGGAGAAAATGCAGTGTAGTTAATGGCTGCTGGCTACTTGTTCTGGCTCGAAAACTGCCTGGAATCATATGAACTAAACTTCCTCAAATTTCTTTGAAGTCCCCAGATCTGTGACTTGCAAGCCAGATGCTCCATTGTTCCACCTTTTTTATGAGTCCATTTTGAGCCATGGGCTGGGACCAGTGCCCCAGATAAAAGGCTCCAGTATAGCTCAAGCTATTATCGTAGCTGCAAAATAACTTCCGTCAGCTAAAATAATGAACAGTCACCAACACATCCACTTATTCACCAAAACCATGCTCTGGTTTCTAACTCCCATCACCAGTTTAATGATTTTTATAAACTGATTTAACTTTTAGAAGCACAGGAAAAGGATATAGTTGCCAATGCCAGATCAAACTTTTAAAAATGGCACTAAAGAAACTGTGATGTCTATTCCAGAGAGCTCTGGGGTGTCCATACTAAGGGAATTCTTCTATGGAGTTCAGTGTTATGAAGTAATAGCAAGGACTGTTAGCAACCCAAGGATGGGAAATTACTTACAGAAGGAATAAGACCACCACCAACTTTCTTCATCTTGGTGGGTCACGGTGAGCAAAACTGGCTCTGTACCCTCCTGACAGTCTAGTATAAAAGTCTGGAAACTTCTTTTTCTCAGTTGTATTCATCTGAATTCTTCTTTTAGAATTGAATCTTACTGCATAAATAAGATATAGCTGCATACTAATGTACACGAGTGGATTTTCTCTCTTCCATCTTTGGAATCCTTACGGTTCCAATGCAGAGAGGAAGACAAAGTGGTTTGAATGATATCTTTTATTGGACCAACAGCAGTTGGTCCAATAAAAGATATCATTCGAACCACTTTGGGTATTTTCAGACGTTACATGGTCCCGATTCACCACAGTGGATCGCCGGTGGGGGTGAACCGAGCAACCACCCCCCGTGGTCAAAAAAAGCCCCGAACAGATGTGACGGGACCGGGACCACGGCAGGGAATTGGGCCGACAGATCACGGCCTGGGGCAGCACAACAGATGTTACGCCAATCCCAGGTTGGGCCGTGGTCAAAGTACCCGGAAGGCGCCGGGGTGACTCGTCCTGGCTGCTGCTGTGTCCCCGGCTGGGAATCATTTCCTTTGCTTCCGGCCGGTGGTTGCTGGCCAGACGTTACTTTTTGTTGTTTCCCGTCAGGAATCTCTTTGACCACGCTTTCGGAGATTGTCGCACGGGGAGCCCCGGAAGCGTGGTTGAAATTGACCCCATGTGGGTATTGACCGTGGTGAACATCTGGCGGCCACCGAACAGACGTTCAGGGCACTTTGGCTCCGCCACGGGATTGACCGTGGTTCACTGTGGTTGACAGTGATCTTGTAACGTTTGAAAATACCCTATGTCTCCCACTCTGTCACTTAGCACCAACACGGCAAACACACGCTGGGTATTTTCAGATGTTACAAGATCACGCTCAACCACAGACAATCCCCTGTGGTGGGGAATGGTTCCATAACATCTGTTTGATCCCCGCCAGATGTTCACCACAGTGAACTACCGGCGGGAATCAAAATAACCATGCTTTCGAGGATGGTCTGGGGACCATCTCCGAAAGTGTGGTCAAAGTGATTCCCGCTGGGGGTGAACGCCTGGCGGGAATCACTTTGTGCCCCCAACAGACGTGACGTTACCATGCTCAACCATGGCGGAATTCACCGTGGTTGAGCATGGTAACGTCTTGTCTGGCCCCTGACCACAGCCCTGACCACGGCCCGGAAACATTATATTAGTATCCTCCATCATGTCTGAAATCACCCACTATCCCTGGATTCCAATGTAAGCAGGAATTCAAATGGCAGTTCTACTCTCTCTTATTTCATTTAAATACTACAAGTTATTTTTTTTAAAATAACATCGATTTTAGAGAATGTAATCAATTCCCCCACTATCTTCACTTGTAACAAACTACACTGAGGCCACAGCAAGGGCAGTGGGAATTCTCTGGACGCAAAGCAGGGGAGAGCAGTTTAAGAGCTACTTTGAAATTAAATGATGTCACAAATCAATTAACACAGGGTTGTAAGGGCCTCTGTTATTAAATGACTTTTTTGTGTGTGGAGATAGTACATCTCAAAAGAGTAAGCTATGTGGTAGAACATTATGAAAACAAATAAATCCTTTTTTTAGTTATTCAAGTCTGCTCTGTCTTTGAAAATTAGGTCAGGCCATATAATTTCATTCATGGAATTCTATTTTTNCACGCAGCTGAAACTCCAGGGAGAACTTAAGGCATAACATGCCTTGAATATCCAAAGTAGATATTTCCAATAGTGAGCAATGAGTTACATGCTTTGCTGTTACTCCTTGAACTAAGAATGGGTCTCTTACTTGTAAATGTCTCCTAAAAGACAAACCAAGAGCAGGGCCCATTTGTGCTGGGATTCATGGAAGTGGCATGGCATTTCAGGCAGTAACTTTTAAAGTGTATGAGGGAACATGGGAATGGTTAAAACCTACAATTATACCCTCACAAGGAAATAGAAGAACAGAGAAAAAAGGCTCATGTGAATGCCTGCATTCCCTCATCATACCCTGAAGACGGCTCGACTGAACATTTTAAATATCATCTACAACAAAGGAGAAAATGCAGTGTAGTTAATGGCTGCTGGCTACTTTTTCTGGCTCGAAAACTGCCTGGAATCATATGAACTAAACTTCCTCAAATTTCTTTGAAGTCCCCAGATCTGTGACTTGCAAGCCAGATGCTCCATTGTTCCACCTTTTTTATGAGTCCATTTTGAGCCATGGGCTGGGACCAGTGCCCCAGATAAAAGGCTCCAGTATAGCTCAAGCTATTATCGTAGCTGCAAAATAACTTCCGTCAGCTAAAATAATGAACAGTCACCAACACATCCACTTATTCACCAAAACCATGCTCTGGTTTCTAACTCCCAGCACCAGTTTAATGATTTTTATAAACTGATTTAACTTTTAGAAGCACAGGAAAAGGATATAGTTGCCAATGCCAGATCAAACTTTTAAAAATGGCACTAAAGAAACTGTGATGTCTATTCCACAGAGCTCTGGGGTGTCCATACTAAGGGAATTCTTCTATGGAGTTCAGTGTTATGAAGTAATAGCAAGGACTGTTAGCAACCCAAAGATGGGAAATTACTTACAGAAGGAATAAGACCACCACCAACTTTCTTCATCTTGGTGGGTCACGGTGAGCAAAACTGGCTCTGTACCCTCCTGACAGTCTAGTATAAAAGTCTGGAAACTTCTTTTTCTCAGTTGTATTCATCTGAATTCTTCTTTTAGAATTGAATCTTACTGCATAAATAAGATATAGCTGCATACTAATGTACACGAGTGGATTTTCTCTCTTCCATCTTTGGAATCCTTACAGTTCCAATGCAGAGAGGAAGACAAAGTGGTTTGAATGATATCTTTTATTGGACCAACAGCAGTTGGTCCAATAAAAGATATCATTCGAACCACTTTGGGTATTTTCAGACGTTACATGGTCCCGATTCACCACAGTGGATCGCCGGTGGGGGTGAACCGAGCAACCACCCCCCGTGGTCAAAAAAAGCCCCGAACAGATGTGACGGGACCGGGACCACGGCAGGGAATTGGGCCGACAGATCACGGCCTGGGGCAGCACAACAGATGTTACGCCAATCCCAGGTCGGGCCGTGGTCAAAGTACCCGGAAGGCGCCGGGGTGACTCGTCCTGGCTGCTGCTGTGTCCCCGGCTGGGAATCATTTCCTTTGCTTCCGGCCGGTGGTTGCTGGCCAGACGTTACTTTTTGTTGTTTCCCGTCAGGAATCTCTTTGACCACGCTTTCGGAGATTGTCGCACGGGGAGCCCCGGAAGCGTGGTTGAAATTGACCCCATGTGGGTATTGACCGTGGTGAACATCTGGCGGCCACCGAACAGACGTTCAGGGCACTTTGGCTCCGCCACGGGATTGACCGTGGTTCACTGTGGTTGACAGTGATCTTGTAACGTTTGAAAATACCCTATGTCTCCCACTCTGTCACTTAGCACCAACACGGCAAACACACGCTGGGTATTTTCAGATGTTACAAGATCACGCTCAACCACAGACAATCCCCTGTGGTGGGGAATGGTTCCATAACATCTGTTTGATCCCCGCCAGATGTTCACCACAGTGAACTACCGGCGGGAATCAAAATAACCATGCTTTCGAGGATGGTCTGGGGACCATCTCCGAAAGTGTGGTCAAAGTGATTCCCGCTGGGGGTGAACGCCTGGCGGGAATCACTTTGTGCCCCCAACAGACGTGACGTTACCATGCTCAACCATGGCGGAATTCACCGTGGTTGAGCATGGTAACGTCTTGTCTGGCCCCTGACCACAGCCCTGACCACGGCCCGGAAACATTATATTAGTATCCTCCATCATGTCTGAAATCACCCACTATCCCTGGATTCCAATGTAAGCAGGAATTCAAATGGCAGTTCTACTCTCTCTTATTTCATTTAAATACTACAAGTTATTTTTTTTAAAATAACATCGATTTTAGAGAATGTAATCAATTCCCCCACTATCTTCACTTGTAACAAACTACACTGAGGCCACAGCAAGGGCAGTGGGAATTCTCTGGACGCAAAGCAGGGGAGAGCAGTTTAAGAGCTACTTTGAAATTAAATGATGTCACAAATCAATTAACACAGGGTTGTAAGGGCCTCTGTTATTAAATGACTTTTTTGTGTGTGGAGATAGTACATCTCAAAAGAGTAAGCTATGTGGTAGAACATTATGAAAACAAATAAATCCTTTTTTTAGTTATTCAAGTCTGCTCTGTCTTTGAAAATTAGGTCAGGCCATATAATTTCATTCATGGAATTCTATTTTT
>QEPC01014420.1:2662987-2720150 GCA_003113815.1 Sphenodon punctatus | reverse complement strand
GGGATCTCTTTGACCATGCTTCCCAGGACATTCCCCCCGCTAGCCTGGGAAGCATGGTTCAAATTGACCCCATGCGGGTATTGACCGTGGCGAACATCTGGCAGCCGCCAAACAGACGTGCAAGCCACATTGACCACAGGTGCGTATTCACCGTGGTTCACTGTGATCTCGTAACGTCTGAAAATACCCATAGTTGTAAAATCTGGCTGTTCCACCTGGCCTTTGGTGGGGAAGATAGGTAGGGTGGGGTTGGGAGGGTCTGGTTAGGGGATAGGATTTGTTTTAATCCTCCTATTTGATGTTTTTATGTTTTTAAAGTTTTGTTGTTGTTGTAAGCCGCCCCGAGCCTCTGTGCAAGAGGGGCGGGGTATTAAATTTGTCTAATAAATAAATAAATAAATAAATATTTAATTGAAATGTCTGAGAAACAACAGGAGGTACTCCTAATATACAGGGATTCAGGAAACCTGGCTTCTGTTCTCAGTTCTGCCAATGACATGCTGAGAGACCCAGGATCTCTGGGCCTTTATTTTTCCTTCCAAGACTGCAAAGGAAACATGAAGAATATTCATGTTGAATGTAAGCTCTCCAAAAAAGAGAGCATCTCTCACTGTAGGTCTGATCCTCAAAGTGCTATGTCAATGAAAGTTCCATTCACTTTGGTGAGGATTGCACCAGGGCCATACTGAGAGTCAACACCTGTGTGCGCAAGCAAAGGCTACTACGCTAAGGTACTATAAAGATACCCAAGGAAAAAAATAGGTCTCCTACAGATTCTCTTAAATATGGCCATTTTTACACAGTGCCACCAGGTGGGGGGTGGTGCATGGGCACATCGGCGGGGTGTGCATATGACCGTACATGCATTCCCATTCACCCCCCACTCATCCCCACGCACAGAGCAATCTCCGTTTTCCCCGGTTGCTCCATGCGTGGGGATGAGTGGGAGGTAGGGTGGCCATACCTCCCCTTTAAAAGAGGACGCTTATGAAAAATACATGTTGCAGGGCTGCATTGGTTGCAGTGCAGCTTGCACCATGTATTTTTCATAAGTGTTCTCTTTTAAAGGGGAGGTATGGCCATTGGCCACCCTAGTGGGAGGTGAGTGGAGATGTGTGTTAGGCAGAAGTGCGCACGTACCCCCACTCACCGCATGTGCACACACCACGTCCTTTACACGGATCATGCCCACTCATGAACACACGCAGATTTCATGTTCATGAGTGGGTGAGGCCCGTGTAAAAAGGGCCTATGTCTCAATAGTCACAGTGTTTAACTAAAGACCTGAAAAATCCTTCAATCTGTGACCACCTAGTCTCAGGAAGAGCAGGCTTCGCACCGCTATTATTTATTATTTTTTTTAAAAACACAACCTTAATTATGTATTATTCATTTATAGCTAATTGTCAAACAGTTTACAAATACGGAACTGAGGCTGAAAAACAGTGCCTTGCTCAAAGCCACCCAGTGGGATCATAGCAAAGATTAGATTTGAACCCTTGTGTCCCAGGTCTAAAGCCAACACCTTAACAACTATGATACGGTGGCTCCCAGCAATCCTAATTTTAATGCAGTATTTTTAAATCCATCATAAGCAAAAAAAGGGGGCACAGGCTCAATGTTTTCTTTCTTGTCAGATCTAATTTTAAGAAGTCTTCTTTACAAAGGCCTAGCTTTCTGGCCAGCCAAACTGTTTTAAACTGTACTGATTCTCTCATACTTTGTTTTGCAGAGCACAGCTGTGATGGATTTCAGAGGGTTCCCAGACAATTTGAGAAGATCCATTTGGTCCAGGACTAGTTGGAAGACTGATAGCACAATCCTCAAGCTGTTATGCCAGCACTAGTCCCTAGTCCTGGCAGCACTAGTCCCACTGAGGCAGGAGCTCGAAGACTGTACTGAAAAAAAAGTTGAAGTTTCATAATGACCTCCTTCGGAGAGCTGCTCTGGAGGGAGAGGAGGCTTTGCAGGAAGAGGGAAGGAAGGTTATAGAACAGCAGATTGGACCAATTCAGAAAAATAGCCTAACACCTGTTGCAAATAGCTTCCTATTGCGAGAGTATTTCTGCCCCAGGGTTACTATCTCAAGGGCACGCTATAAGGTCACTGCAAAACATAAAAACATGGTTTGCTTCAGATACTTTTTATTTTGGTCTTATTCCTTCTAAATACAAATTTTCCTCTTATGGAAAATGTTAACATTTAAGAACCATAAAAATTGTGTGTTACATTAGCCTTAAAGAACATATGCACTTGGTTTTCTCCAGAAAGGTCACATCACCCTATAGCCAATGTCTGGAAGGTACATTTAGTGACATTCAAAAGATACATTTCTATGTCAAACACACCTCTTCCCAGGAACTGCTGGGAAACTGCAATTATATATTCTAATTATTAGATGCTGTTGTTATGCTTAAAGGCTATTTACATAAACTATATGTCAAAGGGGCAGACAGAAAAGGAATACAAATTGTAAATTCAAAAATCAAAACAGCCTAACAGGTATTTTAAAACTCGGCTGTTGTGATGAGCATTTCTCATGTGCTTCAGACATTTTTCTCATTAGACTTCCCATGTCTGTCTGCTCCATAATCCTCCCCAGCTTTTGCCTCAGGAACACTCTAGGCACTTTCATTCATCTATATGATCCCATGTTATTCCCCAGACATCACTATTCCCCCACAGAAGGCTTTTCCTCTCTAAGCCCTGTTTGTTATCCTTCCTTTCCCAGGCTCTGATGCTTATTTTTCTTCTACCCTAGCTCTCTCGCTAGCTGAGGTGATTTATTGATGAAGTGTATTTTTCTCCCCCAAACACAGCAGCATATTAATATGCCAGAGATTATTTCAGCATGTCAGGGTTCTCTAAATCAAACTGGAAAGCTCATTTGCTACTTTGGATGGCCAACTAAAGTAGAGTTTAAAAAGACAACTGAAGGTACTAAGCTAGTTTGTACTATGTTTTCACTGCAGTGTTGAGTAAATGGAGATTTAAAAGCTAGTGTGTTCTCAGGCAAGACAATGCCCCAAATCACGACATAATTTAGTAGTGTCATCAGGTGTGCACGGAAGGTAGATATGTGTGCATCTACTAAAAACTATTTTTTTTCTCTATTTCCTTCCTCCAGATAAAATGGTTTGCTGAAAAACTCCTTCGTGACCATTATTTACAAAGCAGGAAATGGAATAAGAAGTTATGGCCTTTTGAAGCCTTCACCATGTATTGACCCTCTCGTTTCTGGAAAATTTTTACGTAAAAAAAAAAGACAGAAAAATTGCAGTCAATAGCCATGTTTCCTATAGTGGTAATTGGACCCATACAGTGATAATCAAGAAGTCGTGGACAGGCGGCAAATAACAAATGATGTATAGCCCTAACTTCGTGCGAAGTTACTCAGGTAGACAATAGTAGCTGCACTGAAAGATTCACCTGCTTAAAGCCCTCCTAGGGTCTCCTTCTAACACAATTTTGTCTGTTATCCTTACTTGAGCTCCCTCTCTCCTTTTATTTTAAAACTAATTCCAGGACCGTTAAAGTGTGCCTAATGCACGATCCTAAACCCCCATGGGCACTGTATGCAAAGCAATGCATGCACAAGATTGCATGTACTTGGTGCACATTCACAGTGTGTGCACAATGCACACACGGTTAGGATCAGGCTGCTTAACCTTGCTTCCACTAAAATTAATAGCAATACTCTTTCACTGACTTTGGAAACAGAGAATCAAATCCTGTAGTATTATATTTATCCTCAGAACAGTTACACAATAAGCAAGGATAGCACAAACTTGCTCTCCACCCACACGTCTCAACCTCATCCTGGGAAAACAGCCTTTAAAAGGGAGCAGATATTTCAGTTCTGTTCCTGATTTAGCCCTTAGCCAGCAAGAAGACTAATTCTGAGGCTGGAAACAAATCATTTCATGCACACTATCCAAAAGCCAGGTGAAAAGAGAAACTTTCAGTGACCGCTCAGTCCTACTGCTCCATATATCATCAACAACCTGCTTCAAATTGCTCAACTGAACTGTTTCATTTCATTACCGTGTTTTTATTCTCCTACCAATGCCTGTCTACAACACATCAGTTTTAAGCTTCACCTTCTCCATTAAATTCTTGGGGCCTCATTGTGCATCTCATATTCATATTAGTGAGCACATATACTCATGGGAGTAATTCCATTTATCTCAATGGGACTGTTTGCAAAGGTAAATGCTCACCTATGTGAGTGAAATGGTCATAATTTGGAATACTCTCTCTACATGCTGAAATAGAAGAATTACAAATTCTCAGTATGCTAATATCTCTAAATTGGATATTATTTGTTATTATAATAAAGGAGTGGCCAAACTGTAGCTTCAGAGCCACATGTAGCTCTTGGGCAATTGCATACTTCCCAAACACTCCTTATTTAGGAGGGGCAGTCCCTCTTTCAGGGGGTCAAAGTCTCTCTTTTAGGAGAAATTTGAACTTCAGGTACCTCATTCCTTGTTGCCTCCCATGAAAAGCATTTAAGAGGACCGTCATGGGGAGAATATAGATTGACCATAAACTAAGTGGAATGATAACAGGAGAGTTTGTTCCTCTTTATACGCTAGGAATGTTGGGAGGTGTGCAATTCTATCCCAGTTCTCAGCCAAGTCTGGTCCTGGGCCCTGTGCTGCTTTAATGTACTAGGATTGAGACTTTAGGACATTACGCCCCTACGCTGCTTTAATAGTCCTATGTCTTACTTCATTGCACATGAGCCTCAGCAGCTGAATCTGAGCCATTCTGGGTCTCAGCAGCTAGCTTTCTGCTGGCCAATCACAAAGCAGGAGAGATTTGTGTTTGTGCACGTGTGTGTGCATCTTGTGGCTCTCATCCATATGGAGATTTTAGCGTGCGGCTTTTGGGGTTCGGAACTTTGGCCACCTTGCTCTACTCTCTACTCTATTACATTCCTATTTCTTGTGGAGTATATTATTCCACAATAAACAATAAGCCAAAATCCTGGGTGGCCACATTGACCTTCAAGAAAGGGTCATAATTTCTAATTCATACGGTTTTGGTCAAAAGAATACATCCATAAAAATATATGTTCCTAGTTAACTTGTGCCGGAGTCCTTCTGAACACTGAGGTTAGGATGCCAATCTGAAAAGAATTTATTCCAAAGTACTAGGATGAATACTTTAGATCTCTCAATTTAATCTAAGCAAAGAATTCATTATAGATTTTGTACAGTCCATTCATCAGATCGAGTTAAATATTTGATATCTCAGGGTTTAATTTTTCATAATATAATGAACTACAGTATAATGGGAATTCTCCCTAGCTTCTCCTGTGTCTTTCCCATTTTTATACAACTGGCTGGATCCAAGGGACAGGCTCAGGTAATCAACAAATTCAGCAACTTTCTGAATACCTGTAAACTAGTAAGCAGCAGGTACATAAAGCTGTGAGCCAAGCAACTATATATATGCTCCCATGCATCCTGCTTATCCAGGACTTATTATGGTTGCCTACAAAAAAATTCCTGTCTGCCAAAGATCTTAAAATTGCTTTACAAACATTAGTTGAGCTTCATAACCCTTCATGATGTATTTTTATCCCCATTAAAAAGATGGGAAAGTCAAGAAACTAAGCTTACCCTCAGTCTAGGAGCAAGTATGGAGAGGACCTTCTCAGTGGCCCCCTCATGGCTGTGGAACTCCCTGCCAGTGGAGGCCCGTTTGTCCCCGGATCTCCCCTCGTTTCAACACTGTTGGAAGACGTGGCTGTGTCACCTAGCTTTCCGGGGGGGGATGGGTAGGCTAGGGGTAATGGGTTAGGGTGGGGGGGGGGGTTGGGGATTTTTTATCCTCCTGTTGTTGTCTATTTAAAAAGTTGTTTTAATGTTAATGTTTTATATTGTGCACCGCTCAGAGCTGCCTGTGGCAGGATGGGTGGGTTACAAATGCCTAAAATAAAATAACTAAGGGCAGAGTTAAGAAGAGAACTCAGAAGTCCTGACTTGACATCGCCTGTAGAACATAAGCAAACACCACTAGAGGTGTAACAGAATGTTTCCTCCTCGGTTGCTTACTATCTTATTGATGGTGCCCTCAATACGGTTGCAGATCATATGTATATTCTTACCTACACCCCCACAAATACCTCTATGCTTGCACAAGCCTGGTCAAGTAGGGATACCCTTATGTCCATTACAAAGCTGTCATTCAGCCGTATCACAGTTACAGTGTAGAAGAAATGAATACCCAAGGACAAAATGAATTTAATGATCAAAATTAAAGTAATCCACAAAGACAGCCTTATTTCTGGTCCATGAAAAATGCATTTTTTTCAAGCTGGTCACCAAAATAGTTTAATTGTTCAGAAGCAGGAAGAGATAAACAGAGGTAAGTGCCTGTGATGTCCTCAGATGGGTGAACTTCACTGCTACCCAATTCAGCAAATATCTAATTAAATTGCTCAAGTGCTTATAGAGGCCAAAAGAGGGAAATTTTTTAGTTCAGGCAGTCATCAGAGATTTACATTTTAATTTATTTTTAATTGGATGCACTGCTAACGATGCATCAAAAATATCTTTTAAACCACAGTCTCTCTCCCACACGTTTTCCCCATCACTCTTTTAATTCGAATTTACAGTATTTGCTTGCTGGCTAGACAAGTTAACTCTATCTTTGTATTAATTCTGATTTAGTTCATCATTAAGCTAATGAGTAGATTTAACTGTGACTTGGTTTCTCTCTTCATAAAATTGTGGGTTCATTTCAAAAGCTAATAGAAAAAATTCAGTCTTCCCCTTAACAGGACTGGGTCCCCTAATGTTAAGTACCCACCTAAAACTGGAAACAGACCATAGGCCCCTCTTTCAGGTAAGTGTCCAATTCCTTTTTTTGCTCTTGGTCTACAATGGGCTACAGTAAGTGGGACCAAATGGGCTACAGTAAGTGGGTTTTTAAAGACTGAAGTATATGATATTTTCTTATGGATATGACTTTTAGCTTATTATTTGCTCATAAAGTTAGCAAAAGATGGCATGAGGCTTTGGGGGCCTAGTGACAATAAGCATCCTGTTTTTTACCTTGTTACTTTGACATTTTGTACAGGTTATTAATAACTTCTGTAAGGATGTGGTCGAGAAGTGGGGAGACTTGTTAACAGCTAATAAGATCTTCTGTAAAGCTTCATACCATATTTAGTTTTAGATCTTAACTACTTATGAATAATTATAAGATTTAGAACCAAATTGGTATTTCCGCCCAGATCGGAGACCCCTATAAAAAGAGCTGGTCCAGTCCACACTTTGGCTTGCTTCCACACAAAGTCGACCATTTACCTACCCATCATCCCACCCAGACCCTGGGTCTAGCAAAGCATAGGTGAGCATAACTCTGCCTCATTTGAGTCTGGCCAATTCAAATTGAGTGTAGTCTTTTGCTTTCTTTCTAATATAGGTATCTTCTTAAGATAAGTTTCTTAACAATAACTTTCTCTCTGAATAAGTGTTTCCGATTGTTTTTTAACCAAGTCTGTTTCTTATGAGTAGAAAGTTTTGTATTCTGTAAGGTTGGATTAGATAAGGATTGTTCTGCAACCACACGTAAACACAACTTTTCATTTCCTGTTATTCACTTGCTTGCTCTACTTCAAAATAAACTCAACTCTATTTGAAATAAATTGGTGTCTGTGGTGAATCCCATCGGAAACACTTATTCAGAGAGAAAGTTATTGTTAAGAAACTTATCTTAAGAAGATACCTATATTAGAAAGAAAGCAAAAGACTACACTCAATTTGAATTGGCCAGTGAGAGGAACTTAGAAGGTAAAATTTGGGGAACTCTAGAACTTTTGATTTGGGGGCAAATCCCAACAGAAGTCAACAAACAAAAAAGAAAATGGGATATATAATTTCACTTCATTGGATTTACAACTGGGATTAATTCAGATCACTAAATTAATCCCACTAAATTAATCCCACTAAATTTACTACTATATATAGAAGCTATGTTTCAATATTTCCAGTTACTTTAGTAAACTCTGATTATAACATTCTTAACTTCAAGAACCATAAAATCCAATAAAAACTAGTAACAGGTTCCATTTGGCCCTGGGTCTGAGGTTCCTTATCTCTGCTCTAAGGTTTGCACGCACTCATCAACAGAAGTTGGTTAGCATCTTAACTACTTTTGTCTACTACTACTAGACTACTTTTGTCTATCTACTATTTTTGCTCAGGGTAAACATTGCAACAACACAACAACCTCAATTTGTGCAAACATTAATTTGTGCACAATATATTTATGCCCACAACTTACTGGTGCAAATGCTTGTTTGTGAATTTTAATAACTGCATCCCTTTCAAACACGTGATAGAATTTGCACTTGCTTAGTCAAAGTAGTCCAAGTGGGTTGTGTGAATGCAAATACACACTTATGCACATTTCTCTTCAACTTGTTAGAGTGAACTCACAGCTGCTTAAATTTGCAAAGTACAAAGCAAACATGCAATATGCATATGCTCGAGTGTGAACTGGAAGATGAAAATATGTCCTTTGTTATAGACATATTTCTTCACTATTGTTGTATTTGAAACTGGCATGCCACTGAGCATTACTGCCTCACTGAACCAGACCCTCACCCACAAAATACAAATCTAGTACTGGATCCATACTTTGACTTTAGATACAGGTTCTTTGTGTAGGCTTAGTTGTATCCAAATTCACTATGAGCCTTGCGTACCATTATTACAAGCTTAACACAATTTTTTAATTGGGACATCCTGGTGGATGGCCAGTCAGCCCAATTAAGAAGCTATCCTGATTAAAAGAAGGCACTTTGAAAAGAGAAATATGGATAAAAAGTTGTAAAAATGAAATAATTGCCCTTCAGCTTTACTGCTTCCTCCTCTTTTCATTATCTAGCAACTTAGGGTGTTTTCAGACGTTACAGGGCCACTTGGCCCCGTACCGAAAACAACCAATTCATCCCCCGCCGGGATGACCCCATCACGCCGTATTAGACGTGCCGGGCGATCCCGGCGGGGAATCTGGGAGGGGGCGGGGCTGCACGGTGCAACGTGCGGCTGCACAGCCCCGCCCCCTCCACGCTCCCCGGCTCGCCCTCTGGGGAGACGGGCGGGCGGCGGGGTCAATGCAGCCACAGCATCTGGCTGAATTCGCCATGGCCCGGGATCCTGCCGGTGATCCCGGGCCGTGGCGCCCGACCAGACGTGATTTTCTTTTGGTCCCTGCCGGGGATCACTTTCACCACGCTTCCCAGGAAAGTCCCCCGGGGAGTCCGGGAAGCATGGTTGAAATTGACCTCATGTGCCGATTGACCGTGGCGAACATCTGGCGGCCACCAAACAGACATTCGAGGCACAGTGACCACAGGTGGGTATTCACCATGGTTCACTGTGATCTCGTAATGTCTGAAATCACCCTTAGTATGAGAAAACACCATATTCAGAACTTCATACCAACTACCTACAGCATATTAACATATGGTTAGCCATTAATTAACTAGTTAGCTTGGATCCAGGTATGTGCCATTCTTGTCAATACTGTTGCCATTTGAGAAAACAGTTGAGATCAATTGAATGATGAGGAATCATCTTAATAAAGTGACCATCCCAATTAAGGACAACCCCAGTCAGTGGTACCTTCTGCACTTAAATACATGGTAGGAATTTATGGCAAGTACTTCATAGGGATGTGCAAACAGAACGCTGTTCGGATGTTCGGTCGTTCGGTTCGAAACCTGAGTTCAGGTTTGGCTGTTCAGTTAGGTGGAGTTCGGTTTGGCCAAACTCGGCCGAACATCCAAAAATAGCGCTATCGATACCGAAATCGATGCCGAATTCGAAGATTTATTTTGGTATCAATAACATTTGGCCCTGGGACCACCCCTGGTCTCCACCTCTGGCGCCAGGAAGTCTGCTCCTCAGCTGCCTCCCCCTTCCAGTCACATTTTTCCCGCCCAAAGTCACGTTTTTCCCAACCCCGAACTCATCTGAACTCACCCGAACATGACCGAACTGTTCAGCCATTTTCGAGTTTGGTTTGGATGTTCGGTTCAGACATCTGAACAGACCGAGTTCGGGCCGATCTCCGAACATCCAAATTGCGTTTGCACATCCCTAGTACTTCAGTGCACTGAAATAATACAGTGGAATCAAAATCATGAACCTTGACATCCTCAGACTTTGGGGAATCTTTAAATCTAGATATAGAAACTTCACAGCTGGTTTCAGACCCTAGCTCAGAAACATGGAAAACCAAAACACTAGATTAAAAAATATTTCCAAACTTTGGAAAAGTTCAGATCTGCTTCTAAAGTTTGTGGTTTGGGCCTATCTCCCCAAAAAGAGCCAACACACCTTTGTCCTCTTGCAAAGGTGAAATAATACTGCATTACCACCTGATATGTATAAATGCTACATATAAATGTGACTAGCCATTCCTAGTAATCCATCTTTTATCTCATGTCTTGAACAAATAAAAGTCACTAGCTTCTCGTGATGAGTAACTCATACTGCAAGATAAGATGCACTAAAAAACAAAGTAAGAAAATGTCCTGCCTACAACAATTTTTGAGTTTACTGAACCATTTTACTGAGACTTGTTATACTAAGAATGAACATGTGCCACCAATATAGTCAGTTAGGCAATATCTGTATTGGTTAAAAAACTTGTTTACTGAGGTTACAAACTAATTTATGTTGAAAGTGATTTCCATTCATCATTTAGTCCTCTCCAGGCAGGTAATAATTCGAACATCCATACTACTAGTACCAACTGAATGTCCTAATTAAACAGTCCCTTCCAGGGGAACACTTCAAAATGTGCTTATCTATCTTAAAATCTGCATGGTTCTGCAACAGTTGCCTAATGTCTATTAATGTAGGCTAGCATTCCTATTTTCCTTCCAATAGCTTTTTGGTAAGGAGTAGAGAAATGTTTGTCCTCCACAGCTCCTCCAGACTCTCATCTCTTGGGAAGAGAAGACACACTGACAGGGCGTTTTCAGAAAAGATGACCACCCATGGGCCACAGATCCAGCCACCCATCTGAAGGAGAAGCAGATGGAGCAATGTCGCCATTGCTCATGAAGCAATGCCAGGAAATCCAGAGCAAGCCTTGCAAAGAAAGCCAAGTGTGTGGTGGCTGCCTCTGTGGCCATGGTTGCCACACTGGGAGCTGCCGTTTGATTAACTCCCCAGGTCTTCCACATGTGTGGGTACTCCGTGACTAAGCCACACAATGACCATGGACCCCCCCATGGTCATTTTGCATGTCTGAAAACACCCAATGCATACCATAAAAAGCAACTACTATTCTTTCCTCTGGACATCACTAGCACATAAGTAAAATATAATTAAAAGGCAGGAAATGACACTTCCTTCATGTATGTGCAGTGCTGCCCTGCACAGTAGGGTCCTGATGTGAGTGGAGGCTTGGCTGCAGTTCTGTAATAGAAATAATGATGATCTAGAGCCCAACAACTAACACACCACTAGAAAACTCCTTCCACTAACAAAATTCTTCCCCACAGACTTTCCTCCACAAACGTTTGATCAAACAGATAGACCTTTCCGTGTGACCTGGATGACAACACAAGATTTAAAAGCTAAGGGCCCCCTTAGTGGCTTGTCTACAGTGTTTTCTAACCAGTTTTATAACCATTCTTCTAGAAGGTTATGAAACTAATTCACTAAAAATGGGCTAGGCTGCTGTACACCATCTAAAATAAGTTCTATACAAAGGGTCATATTATCTAAAATGCTCTCCATGGGGACTAGTTTTAAATACCGTTTGGAATCTAGTGTAAAGATAGTCTATTTTAAAAGCCTCAGCTGATAGAAAATAGATCCATAATGTGGACTCTTGAATGCTGGTGTTAGCCTAGAATTAACCCCAATTGGTTAACATGTTGTACTAATCCTATGGATCAGTAGCATGGCAGTGTACCACTGTGCCGAGACAAGTGGTGAGGGCACCAATTTTCAGAGCTAGCCCTGGTGGGTTCCAATAATCAGTGAATCACATGGATGCACAGTCTAGGGCTTCCAGAACAAGGGAAATCACAGTCACCTAGTTACAATACTTCATCAGTTGAGATTTATAGTGAAACAGTTTCAGTCTTTTGAAGTGTTCCTAAGGATGCCCAATTCAGAGGCACAGTTCAGGCTCCGTATGCTGTGTCCCTCCTCATCCCACCTTTCCCAAGCACAAGTAGTGTGAGGGCTATTTGGCAAGACAAGTCTGTGCAGGAGTTGCCACTCCAGTTCCCTGAGTCCCTGCTGACCCAATATGGCACTACTTATGTTCTTATGCTTCCTGTTTACAAAGATAGTAAGAGACATTACAATTCACCTGCAAAACAGAAGACAAAATAAGTGTAAACACTAAACAGTAGGGGTGGGACACCAGGGAGAATACCGGATATCGGATGTACCGGTATCGGATCTCCCTGGTACCGGATTTACCGGTATCAGCATACCGGATTTTTAACATACCGGCAATATCGGGTTTGGGGAGAACCGGAATTCCCACCCCTACTAAACAGACAGATGTGGAGGCTGCCTTCCCCCAGATATGCTTTGGGGGTGCACCCCTGCATCTGCCTGTTTGCAGCCACACCTGGGTCTGTTTTAGATGAACCTGGTGGTTCCCCCAGACTGTGGTCCATCCGCACAGTGGCACCACACCCCCAGGGAAATTAATTATCTAATGTACAGGGAGCTGAAAATTGCTTGCAAAGAGCTTACGAATTGCCCCTTTCCTTCCCCAGCATGTATCTGAACCATTAATTTGCATACAATATGCTATTTGGACACTGCATGCAAATTAGAGCTGACTCTAGCCTCTAGCATGAAAATTAATGGTTCAATACATGCTGGGGAGGAAAACAGGCACTTTTAAGCTATTATAAGCAATTTACAGCTCCCTGGACAATACAGAATTTGTTTCTCTAGGGTAACAAGGGTTCCTGGCAATAGGAAAACAAAACAGTAAACAATGGAGCTGAGTTATTGAATTTTTGGTTTGCTCACAATGACCTGAAAAGATGTGGCACATGTTGCCCTCAGCATGCTAAAGGTGCTTTTATAATCTGCATTCATTTCTTTAGAAAGGGGAAAGCTTAGGTGGTGTGCTTTTTTAATGTTCCTCACTAATTTGTTTTCTGTAAATGTGAGGTTAACAACAGAAAAGCTTGGTCCTTGCCTGTCACCTGATAAGCAGAGCAGGTGAAAATAAAAGTTGTGGGTGGCTCTGGTCATGTACATAGTGGTGTCTCCATTACCCTGTTGAGATTTCCAAAGTTTTTTCAGGTACTTTGTACCTTGATATTTGGAAATTCCAACCTGACAAATGCAATCCCTGGTAAATTCTGAATAAAATGCAGGACCAAGTTTCAGTTCTAGTTTAAAGGCAATGCATCTATCCTGCAGCTCTGGAGAAGCTTTTTAATAGCACAAATATAGTTCTTTATGTACATTTCCACCCAAGAAGGCTACATGTAAGCCTGCACATACTGTAAAGCTACATGTGCCATGAAATTCACAGGTATCCCGTGAACACCCAAATTGGTACACAGGACACTACATGATTCTTTTTCTTTGGCTACGGACAGGTAAAACCTAATCAAAGACACCAGTTCAAGTTCCTATTTTTATGGAAAATGCCATGGGACCTATAGGTAAAGGTCTTTGTGAAGACTTTTCATCCTTGAGTGTGATTCCTCTAATTATTCATTTAGGTTTTTAAAATTTCCCATAGTTTAAGATCCAAAAGAATTACGTCTGTAAAAAAAGGTGGCATATGGCTAAATTAACATGCAAGATGTGGGCCAAGAGGGATTCTCCACATTGTAAGACATGCATTTTATGCCCCGAAGACCATAACTTGGTGAAAATCATAAGACTTCAAGTCTTATTCGTGAAAACCCAGAGGAATGCAAATTCTAGCTTCTTGCAGAGCATCTGCATAGCACTCCAATTTAAAAACACTGTTGTACTATACACACCGAGACATTTTATAAATATTCCAACTGGAGAAAGAAGGCTTAAGGTGATAACATTAAGAGCTCACATCATGAGTGTCTGCAAATATCTATGTTTAATATATTGCTGTGAAGAGTCGCAGAACAGTACTTTTCATTTGTTAAGCCACTGTCACTCTTGCTTAGGATTACAGCTATTTAAACCAGGAAATGATTTACAGGCATTGTAAGTGTTGTATCTTCACCATTTAATGCATTTGCAAAGATAACTCCCGTTTGTCTTGAAAATGGTCTGTTATCTCTCCATGTATGCAGACTTAACTTAAAATCAAAGACAGCAATTGCTTAGTTTAGTTTTAGGAGGACTTAACGCGTAAATTAAAATGTCAAGTTGTGTCACACAGTACAGTCAACCCTCACTATAACAAGCCCTGTTTATAACCATCTCTAGATGAAATAATCTTTCATCTGCAAGAATCATCTTTAATCAATTGCTTATTGTCAAGCCCTCTTCGACAGAACATTCTCACATAATTAACTTTTTCTCTGGTCCCATTGGCTTCCTCCTGATTGGTGGGCATATATTTTGGCCCCTTTATTCTCCTATATTAATCTGACAGGGAATATGCCAAAATGTTGGCTTCAAAGTATAATAGTTCCAATCTTCAAAAAAGGGGATCCACATCTGCCACAAAATTACAGACCAATTAGTTTGTTATCGGTCGTGGGCAAGCTTTATGCGAAATTATTTCTCATAAAATTCCAACGTTGGCTGAAGGCCAACTGTATTTTGGAGCCAGAGCAGGCAGGATTCCAGGAGGGGCCGTCGACAGTGGATCATGCCTTTGTCCTTGCTCAGTTAATGTCTAAGTTTGACCAGGCCCATAGCAATCCCTCCCTTTTCCTGTGTTTTATTGATTTGTCATCAGCTTTCGATTCGATAAGTAGGGAAAGGCTGTGGTTCAAATTAAATAACACTTCTATTGATCCAAGACTTCTTTATTTGATAATTAAGTTGCACTCCAACAACACCGTCCGTGTTAGATATAATAGGAACCATCTTCTGACGAGAGAGATCCCTATGAAGCGTGGGGTAAGACAGGGCTGCATCCTGGCGACAGCTCTTTTTAACTTCTATCTCAACAATGTCCTGAAATTTATGGATATTGAAGGACTACACCCTCCCCTTCTCAGAGATAGATATATTCGGATTATGTTGTATGCTGATGACACTGTACTAATCTCACATTCTCAAGTGGGCATTCGTCGTAGCATGGAGAGGTTCAATCTCTTTTGTCAGCTGGAATATCTCTTAATTATTCCAAGACAAAGACGTTGGTAGAGGGTCAGAGTCGGAAAAAGCATCAGTGGTTTATGGGAAACAATGAGGTTGAGCAAGCGCAACAGTATAAATATCTGGGGATTCTTTTTGCTGCCTCTGGGAGATGGAAACTCCATTATGATGCTGCCATAAATCTTATTCGAAGAACCTCTAGATCAATACAGAATTTCTTTTTCACCTGAAGTGGCAGGTTAATAGAACCAGCATTACGTCTTTTTCAAGCTAAAGCTGTGGCCCAGTTCCTGTATGCCATACCTGTATGGGGCCTACAGTATTTAAATGATTTGGAGAAAGTGCAGAACTCTTTTCTTAGGACAATCCTTGGTGTCCCTAGGGGCACCCCGCAGGTTCTTCTGAGGGTAGAAACCCTGTCCTCCTCCCTGAGATAGTTGGCTCTTCTCCGTATAATTAAATTCTGGATAAAATCTGTATTATATTGCCCAGAAGTGAAATCCCTGCTTAATTTAACTTGGGGGAAAGAAGAATTCCATCCATGGGCCAAATTGGTAGAAGGTGAGGTGAATAGACTTGGGTATTCTAAAGAGACTCTTTCCCATTTGGGTGTCACGGTAGTTTCTACACTAATTACCAAAAGAGTATGTGATCAGGAATTGCAGCAGGAAGAAGCAGCTCTTCGTTCCAAAAAGTATCTCCCAATTTTCTCCAAATTAAACTGGCATCCAATCTCCCATTTTATCCATATCAATGGGAAGATTGGCACCTTAGGCAAGCCCTGACATCATTCCGCTTTAATACCTTCCCCTCTGCTATGTTGGAGGGTAGATATAGTGGTACCCCCAGAGAGCTCCGGTTTTGACAAAACTGCAGTACCCAGTCAGTGGAAGATTGCGCCCACATATTTTTCTTTTGTCCTGCATAATGCAGCTTGCAGAAGACTCTTTGATGCTTTACATGGGAGATTTAGTGTCTATTTGCAGGATGTTCTCTTATTGAAACTCCCAGAGATTTCTAAAGCAGTAACAAAATTTTGTGTATCTGTTTTGCTTGCCAAAAGGCAAATTTGCTAGCCTTGATTTGGCAGTTGCTGTGGATATATAGTAATTGTTTAGGTTGGTTTTAGCTTTTCCTTCTAACCTTAGTGATATCCCTTTCAGGCCCTGATGACTGAGTGTTCTAGCTAACCGACCTTTTGTGGATCCCCTGGACAGATTCAGAATTATGTATGTTCTCTTGTTAAATAGTTTATTATGCTTAGATGATTATGTTGTTCTTTATTTATTTGAGACCGGGTAGTTACCTGGGTATTGGTATTGAGGTTTTTATATGTTATATGCTGGGAATCCTTTTATGTATATGTTGTACAATTTTGTATTTACCCTGTACTTACTTTGTATTTATTATTTACTTTGTTACGGCTTCGACCAAAACAATAAAAATACTACTACTGGTCCCATTGGGGTTTGTTGAAATGAAGGTATACTATATATTCACCCAAGTATCCCACTTTTCTCCATTTACCATGAAAGTAGGCTGGAAATAGTTTCAAAACTACTGAAAAAATTTCCCAGGAATTGTATAGTACTTACCAATAGCACATTTACAGCTATAGCGTTGGTGTTACAATAGAGTGGAGGAGAGGCATTGGAGAGATCTCCATAGAGTTTTCCACAGGAGACTCTCCGGCTTAGAGTTCGGGATACCACACCCACCTGTAACTTTTCCCCTATCATCCTCCTAAACTGTGGGTTTTCCCAAATGTTGCCACCTCTGGCAATATGAATTCTGACTGGTGGCTGCAAAAAGAGGTAATAACAGCACTGTAGGACATGTTACCATAGTAGCAGTGACAAGGTTTCCACCAGAGGTAGCAGCAGAAAGGTGTGTTGTAAGAGTGGGAGCACACATGCAGTGGGAGGAGGGAGGAGAGAGAGTATGTGCAAGGGGACTGGGACAAATCCAGGTGCATAAAATCAAGGGTGTGGGCCTCCAGTGCATCCCGCCCCCCCCCCCTCCAATTTGGAATTCTTGCTCTGCTGCTGGATCTAGATGGTGCAGCAGCCACAAACATAACATCCTCCCCAGCTAATACAAGAAATGCATAAAGCTACTTAAAAAGCATCTCACTATAGGGTGAAATTTCCTAACTCCCCTATCGTCAAAGGTGTGAGGTGTAAAGTGCAATTCACAAAAAGCAACAGCTCCATGTAGATTGAGGGGTTTCCCCATGGAGATTGCAACTGAAAGCAAAAACTGGAAAATGGGAAAGGAAAATATTTAATGGACTTCTTACAACTTTATAGTTCAAAACCTACCCTGCTTTCAAGTTACAAATGAGGAGAAAAAAATTGCCCTGGATAATAGAAAAGTAGATGAACTACTATATTTTCTAAAATAATCTGCTAGGTAGCTTGAAAGTGTGGGGTGTGAAAAACACAAGGGCAATTTGTGACTTGAATCTCATTTTAAAAGCTAAGATTTCAGGAAATAGTTAGCGTTGAAGATCAAATGGAGGAGGAGGGGAGGGGAGGAAAATATAGCAGCTTCACTGCCACAAGAATTCTGTACTATCCGTGGTTCACTGTGATCTCGTCACGTCTGAAAATACCCTTTGTTATCCATACCAGGCTGCCATATTTTCCTGTCATTTGGTTGACCAAAGATGTCCTCATGAGAGCAGTGATGTCACATTGTGTGTCTTTGACTTAATCCTAATCTCTACAAACAATAGTTAGCTAATAACCTGCTAACACATTGATATGAAACATTACACACTAACGTCTGTGCTGCCTCTCTGGAATAAATGCCTTCAAATTATAGGAAATAAACCAACACACCTGTACAAAAATGGCAACAAATGTTGAAAGAATAAATGAGGCCTCATTCATTCTTTCAACATTTGTTGCCATTTTTGTACAGGTGTGTTGGTTTATTTGTTATATTCTCTGTACGTGTATACCCTTTGTGGCTGCATTCAAATTATAGGAGGCATCAGTATATGCTTTGGAAAACTGTCAGCAACTACCCCTTTGAACGTGTTACTAAGCAGAAAGCAGAAACCCAACAGGACTAAGTGGTATTTGATGTTGTTATGTTGTTTAATTTTCTAGACTACATGGTTTGGTACACAAGGCTGGCATACACTTATCAAGTAATGGATACCATCAATCAATAACAGCTACATCTGTCTCATTAATCAATCTGAGTGGCTGGGCTACCTGACAGGAAGCGGAATGGAAGAGTTACATGGAGGAGGAGAGAAGGGATCACATTATCAGTCAAAAGTGTTGACAACTTCCACTTTTAGACTTCTTTCTTACAAAAGAATTGGGTGTCTGAATTCCTTGCAATAGATAAGACAAGGCAAAGGGATCTGTCAGCAAACTTCACAATGTGTACAATAGCCAGCCAGCACCTGGGCTAGGGTTCTGTTTTGATTTCCGATTGCTAACACAGACAGTATGCAGGCTGTGTTTCTGCCCTCTGTCCCTTTTCCAATCTCTAGACTTTATGCTCATGTGGAGACCCAAACATCCAGCTAAATGCGAAGCCTGTATAACTGTGCGAGATGACTCATGGGTAAAGCCAGAGAGTAACAAACGGAACTGAAAAGTATCAGAATTTAGTACTCTGCAACCTTGTTAGAACACTAGGTTGGGGAGCCATGCTTCACACACAGTATTGTAACCAAATCTGTGTTATATAGCAAATGTGCTTTGTATATATTAATCTATTTGTGATGTAACAGATTGTGAGCCATGCCTCAAACACTGTATTATAACCGAATTAGTACTATAACGAGGATGCATTGTATATTGTTTTATCCCTGCAATGGATCAAAAGTCTAATTTTGAGAGGCATTGATCATCCACTGCTGCACCATCTGGTTTCAGTGGGAATAGTGAGTGTTTACAGCTGGATGTGAATAGCTCATTGACACTAACTCATAAGTTCTAACTAACTCCAATGTCCAAAAGGTACAGAGGTTTTATACTTACTAATCTCGAAACAGTTAATAAAATACATATAGTGGTAAAGGGAAAATACGGGCATTATTATGACCTGTAAGAAATTAGACATGGGGCCTAATAGGCAAGTGTGTAAATTAAAAATCTTTTGTTATGAGTTAGGTCACGTTCTGACAAACCGTTAGTTCGGTGTAGCTTGTCACAGCTCTCTGTGCTGTGATAAACAGTTAATTTGATGTAGTTGAATGCTAAGCTGACATTATTCAGGAGTAGGAAGAGAAGTATGTATAAGGGGTGAAATGAGCAGCTAAATTGCTGCTCAGAAGCATTTCTCGCTATGTCGAATACTGGGACTCTGATCTTGACAAGATATTAGTCCTGGACTGTGTATGAGTTCTCAGAAAGAAATATTTTTTAAAAAATAAAATCATTGTGCACGTACCACCCTAAATGCAGTGATTTTTTTTTTCTCACCAAGAACTCGGCAAAGATATCCAGGTGCTTGAGCACCAGAATTTCTATGAGATACTGAGTAATCTCAATATTTTGTTTCCGCCCTAGACAATATACTCCTGACAGGCGTGGTGCGCAGTGCAGGGCATCAGGTGCAGTGCTACTCCTGGCCCCCAGGACCATCGATCACCCTGCAGTTGGCTCCAGCAACTTTTAAAAAAGAATATGTTGACCTGGTTACGATGCCACAGGTGCCACTGGACCTGGAGAGGCTGTACCACCGCTTTCAAGCAGTGCTGTGCCCAAACTTCAGGTTCCGGGACATAGTGGTGTGCACATGCGCTGTCTCTGCACATGCACAAGTGACACTTCTTCTCAGCTGCTTGCTAAAGCAGGAGCGCTGGTGAATTCGTCACTGTCGTGGGAGGGAACTTCAACTGGGAAGGACCAGCAGTTGCTTGGTGGGCTCAGCAGCTGGGCTGGGAGAAGCCAGAAGGGAGGGTCACTGACACTGAGTCTCAGGGAGCCCAGGAGGGTCAAATGGTGCCATTTTGTGGTATGGGCAGCTGCTTTCCCAGCCCATGCTGCAGGCACCTGGGGGACACTTCCAATTCTATGGGCGTTGAAACATGGCTATATTACAGGATGCCTGGGCGCCTGAGCCAGACGCCCAGGCAGCAGCTTGACTAATTTGCAATCATGGAGGCTCCACTCAGGCTGCAGTGCACCACTCTTGGAGACAGGGGGAGATGGCACTGTCAAGCAGCCAGCGACTTAGCCTACAGCATGCAAATTGTTCTGGAGCTGAGACTGAGAGCAGACAGCTGGGAGTGGGAGCTAGGTGCACACCACCCGCTTGCAAAGTTCATCTCACACCCACACCCATGCTGGAAATGCATGCTGGGCTTTAGCTGCTCTCTCCTGGGCTGGCACCATTTTGTTGGCTGGATACTGCTTCTGCTAGGGCTACTACTTGGCCTCCTGTTGCCTCAGCCTCCTGCCTGCCGTACCTGCCCCCCTTTGTTGTGTGGGGTTGGCTTGTTTGTGCTGAGCTGAGCTATCTGTGCCGTGATTCCTTTCTGCTGCTGGACTGGGGTGAGTGTGTGCTGTTAAAAAAACCCACTATTGCTTGGGAGGGTGGGGGAGGCCCAGGCTGGGACTATTGCTTCTTTGGAGGAGCCTGGGGTGCTTAGGGTCAGCACATTCATTTGTTGATTTATATTAAGGCACAGTAGTGACAAAATGGTTTTTGATTTTACATTTATAAGGAAAAAGAGGTAATCTGGTCTGCTGCTTTACATATAGGCTGAATGGTGATAAAGTTAATTTTTAATTTAAACTCTGGTTGTAATGAAACAAACAGACTTTAAACCTCTTGTTTGCATTTCAAAAGAGTTCAGGTTTGATTATGTAACCCCCGAGTCCTGCTTGGCACATATGCAGGACATGTTCAGTTATGGCTATAGTGTTCTTGACTTTGATGCAATATAAATTTATTTTGGCACACTTTTTTAAAGATGATAATGCTGGGTTATATTGTGATGGTATTTCAAGATGGTTCAACAATTTTTGATATCATCACTAGGGTTCACGTTGGGGCTCATGGACAGTATAATGCAGTACTATTGGTTTTTACCACCCCGCTCCCATGGTGTGATTGCACCATATGGGTGTTTTGATTGTTGGGGGTTGGGGTGGGTGATTGTATTTTTGTTTAATGTACTTCCGTGCATGGGATCCCCAGGTATTTTTGTTTAAGCTGGCATGTTTTTATGCTGTGGAACTTGGGGGGTAGTGGCTCTCTCTTGGGGGAGAAGTGATGTTGAACTTGGGGGGTATTGAATTTCGCAGATTGGCTCTCTCTTGGGGGAGAAGCGCAGCGACGGGCCATTGTCGGGCCCCTCCCCCCTCCTTCACTTACCAAGGAGGCGTGGGAAACAAACAGCTGGGCTGGCTGAGAGAGCCCTGTTAGCAGGGCTCTCTCTGTGCGGGTCGCGTTGCGACCGCCTGACGCGCAGGCGCATAGCGCAGCGCGGGGCTTGGGGCTCCTCCCCTTTAGAAGGGAGGATCCCCTGCGCCGCGTGAGAGCGGCAGACGGGGCTAAGTGAGCAAAGAAGCAACAGCAGAGGCACTAGGCTGCTGCTTCAAGGCAGGGAATTTAGCGAGGAAATAATGGGCAGGACTAAGAAGAAAGGGGATGGGGGAAAGAAAGGCAATAGCGGGGTTACCGGCCGCCTCGCCCGTGAGAAAAGAGGGGAGGAGAGTGAAGGAGCCACCCCAACAGGGTGCCCCACCCCCGGGGAAATACTGCATAGGCTCCAGCGCTGCGAGGCACAGTTAAGGGAGAGGGATCAGGCTAGAAGCAGAGGAGACAATGTAGGACCAACGCTGGACACAGAGGAGGTGAGTGAGGGGGCAGGGCAGTGAACCTGCCCCTAGCAAGTGAATGCCCCGAAGGGAGCCCCCAGGAGAGCCACAACAGGAGCGGGGGGGGGGAAGGGTGATCATCCCCCCCATGAGATACAGGGATGAAACAGGGGGATTGGAGCCCAGCCCCACCACCCCAGACACACAAGGGGAAACGCGAGGCCGGCAGGAGGAATTGCCGGCCTCATCTCCCGCGGAGGATGCCCAGGCGGGAAGCCGCCAGGGAGAAGGGAAAGATGGAGAAGGTTTACCTTCAGGACTGGGCCCATTGTTAGAGGCCATGTATGAGGCTGGCGCACGAGAAGCCCATAATAGCAATGTGGCCGGGGTGGGTGACCCTTTGGGGGTCCCGGGCCTAGTGGAACATCAATTAAGGGGACACAACCGAGCCACGCGTGGAGCTCAGCCGCTCGAGACTGGAACAGGCAGGCCCAGAGCGCGTGGAGGGGAAGGGGTTTCTCCTTTGTCTGTGCAGGGGGACGCGCCACCAGCCAGGAGGAGACGTATTGAGGAACCCAGGGCAGAAGGACAGCCTACATATGAAGAGTTGTGGCAAAGAGTGCAAGAGCTGGAGAAGGAGATAGAAAGGGGCAGACGAACGGCAGTTCAGCCCAGGGACTCGGCAGGCTCCATGGATCAAGGTGGAGTAATAGAACAAGGGCCACGGGCTGGGATCCCGGGCAGGATGGGTCACGGGGCAACCGAGGGCCCGATCTTGCCCCCAAGCACACCAGTAGGAGATACGGTGGGAGGCAATAGAGGGGATAAACATAGTAAGCCCCCCGTTCCCCATGGCCCGCGACGGATGCGGTTAGAGGGAGAATGGGTGTGGGTTACACCGGCCCCCCCACCCCCCACAGAGGCACACCAACCAGCTAGGGCAAGGAATGAGCTAGGGTTAGAAGTGGGAGGAACAATACCAGAGGGAGCGGAGAGCCCCCCGGCAATATTAAATGTTAGAGCAGAGGGGACCCCTGCCCCACAGAAACGCCCCCCACCTCCACCAGGGGGGGCCCACAGCAGTGTGGGGGCCCCTTTTGGTGAACATCTACTGCCGGCCACAAAAGAGAAGATCTGGAAGGGCGAATACGTAGACGTGTTCGCCCTGATGTTTAGTGATCCCATACTGGATCACGCGGAGAAAGAGGATGAGAAGGACAAAGAGAAGTTCCGCCGCCCCAAAGCGGACAGGAACTGGGCGAACTGGACATCATCGTTCGCCGTGTACATGGGAGTGGTATTGCAGGCCGACCCAGGGCGGGGATTAGAGCTCCACAAGTATGTGGACATAGTGCGTAGGGCATACACAACAGGTCCCCCAGGGGCATGGTTAAGGTATGACGAGGCGTTTAGGCACAGGGCCGCCTTGAACCCGGCCTTGCGCTGGGACACCCATGCAATCGATTTATGGCTCGAATGCATGGTGGACGCTACCAGGGTGCCATTGTCCGAGAGCGGACATGCATTGATAAAAGGGGGTGTAGCGGCAGCCAATGATCTTTTTCGAGGAGAAGGAAAAAAGAACACCCAAGCGGCACAGGGATATTGCTGGGAATATAGCCGGGGGTCACGATGCAATAGGAGCTCATGTAAATTTCGGCACGGATGTGCGGCGTGTGGTGGGGGACATTCAGTCACTAACTGCTTTAAACTCAGGCAGAGAAGTGAAAAGGGCAAGTTTCCACAGGGCGGTAGCTCCAACAAGGGGGGCCCAGGGCAGCCTGGCAGCGCCCGATCTACGCAGGGGGCCTACCCCAGTCAGAATTGATCGACTGGAGCGGGCCCTGTATCCACATCCGGACCGACAAGAAGTGGAATACATAGTAGAGGGATTTAAAAAAGGATTCAGGATACCCGCTGCACAAGTGAATCCCGTGGTGGCAGCCCGTAATCTAAAGTCCACAATAGGGATGGAACAGATAGTAAGGACCAAAATAGCGAAGGAAGTAAAGGAGGGGAGGGTAGCTGGCCCCTTTGAATCCCCCCCCATACCGAATCTGTTCATTTCTCCCCTAGGAGTAGTTCCAAAAAAGACAGTAGGAGAATTTCGCCTCATTCATCACTTGTCCCATCCGAGAGGTAGATCCGTGAATGATGCCATTCCAAAGGAACTTACCACGATCAAATACGCATCTTTTGATGCGGCAGTGGATAAGGCTAGACGGATGGGACGAGGGGCATGGATGGCGAAATGTGACGTGAAATCGGCTTTTCGATTGTTACCCGTGCACCCAGAGAGTTTTCATCTGCTAGGTTTTCAGTACGAGGGCCAGTACTATTTTGACCAGGCCATGCCGATGGGCTGCTCCATTTCTTGTTCGGTTTTCGAGAGATTTAGCAGCATGATCGAGTGGGTTTTCAAACAAAAATGGAAAAAAGGGGAGATCACAAAATATTTAGACGACTTCCTGATAATAGGTGGCCCACAAAGGCAGGAATGTGTTACGGCCTTGCGCCTCTTTCAGGACATGGCAGCGGATCTTGGTGTACCGCTGGCTCCTGAGAAGACTGAAGGCCCCAGTACCAAGATAACATATTTAGGGATCGATCTGGACACGGTGATGGAGCAGTCCACCTTGCCGGCAAACAAAATTGAGGATATTAGAACTAAGATTCGAGAATGTTTAGCTAAAAAGAAGACCACCGTGCTGGCCCTGCAATCCCTGGTGGGCAGCCTTAATTTTGCCTGCCGGGTGGTGGCCCCGGGCAGAGCCTTTTTAGCCCGTTTATATGAAAAACTGAGAGGCAGGTCAGAACCGCACCACAGAGTAAGGGTAACAAACGAAATGAGGAAAGACCTAAACACATGGATGGAATTCCTAACTGACTTCAACGGAGTAAGTTTTTGGAGGACCAAATTATTATTAAAGGCAGACCTACAAGTGCAGTCTGATGCCGCAGGAGGGTCAGGTTTCGGTATATACTTTAAAACCCGATGGTGTGCAGCACGTTGGCCTCAGGCATGGGTACAACAAGGTGTGACCCGTGACCTAACATTTTTAGAGTTGTTCCCGATTGTTGTTGCAGTAATTGTGTGGAAAGACCAGTTTGCCAACCATTCGGTCCTATTCTGGTGCGACAACCTAGCTGTTGTCCACATAGTCAACACCTTGTCATCCAGATCCACAAGGGTAATGGGCTTGGTACGGGTATTGGTATTAACATGCCTGAAGGCGAACATTTTGTTCACTGCCAGACATGTACCTGGGATCGACAATGGCATAGCCGATGCCCTTTCTCGATTCCAGATAGCCCGATTCCGAGAATTGGCACCGGAGGCCAGTTTGGTCCCCGAACCGTTGCCACCAGCCTTATGGAACCTTGGGGAATAACAGCACAGTCCGTCATACAGGGATCGTTGGCCCCGAGAACCCAGGCAGCATACGGTAGGGCAATCAGGGAATTCCAACAATTTTGGCAAGTTAAAGGATGGAAGGGAGGTTTTCCCATCACTGAGCCCGAGGTGATCCAATTTGCGATGCAACAAAGGGACAGAGGATTAACAGCAGGTACCATTGGAGGGAAAGTGGCAGCCTTAGTATTTGCCAACCGCCTCATGGGCTTCCCATCCCCAGATAAGGGATTTTTTATTAGGCATATGTTAGAGAGCTGGTCCAGGTCCCCCCGTCCCCCACAGAAAACCCGGAAGCCGCTCACCACGCCCAGGCTATTACAGGTCATGAGGGCCTTGCCAAGCATATGCTATAATGCATATGAGTCGCAGCTTTTCTCGACAGTGTATGTGGTGACATTCTTCGGGGGATTTCGTATTAGCGAAGTGGTAGCGGCCAACCTTAAGGATAGGACGGACACTGCCCTTCAGAACACAGATGTCACCATAGGTAGGAATCAAGTGCTCATACGCCTTCGGAGGTCTAAGACTGACCAGCGGAGTAAAGGGCACTCGGTTTACTTGCATAGGTGTGGGCAAACAGCTATATGCCCTGTCCAGCTCATAGGACAATACCTAGAGGCCAGACCAATTAGAAAAGGGCACCTTTTTATTCACCAGAATGGTGCTCCCCTCACCAGTCACCAATTCACGGCTGTGTTTCGCAAGGCCTTGTGCAAGGTAGGTTTGCCCCCCCAGGATTTTGGATCCCATTCGTTTAGGATAGGGGCGGCCACTTCAGCGGCCGAGGCAGGGTTGCCAGAGCAGGCCATCAAGGCAGTGGGGAGATGGAGGTCTGGAGCATACAAGCGATACATCAAATAGTACTCACTAACAAGTCTGTCTTTTATTAGGGATGGGATCCAGAGGCGGTCTGAAAACCGAAACATGGATTGTGGGTCACAGTATCGTGCGATGGGCTGGCAGAGCGGCTGCATTGTCAAAAAAGGGATCACAATTAGGCCTAGGGGACTCCGTGAAGATCAGATGGAACGGGACCAGTGGGATGCGCTGGGCGCAACTCCTGCCGGTATTGATGCACATGGGAAAAGGCAATAAACCCGACATAATAATAATCCATTTAGGGGAGAACGACATCACGTCAAATAAGGGAGTAAAATTGATAATTCAGATCAAAACAGATTTGCTAACAGTAAAAAATTGGTTCAAAGATGTAAAATTAATATGGACAAATTGGTTACCCAGAATTAGGTGGAAGGGAGCCCGGAAACCGGGCAAGGTAGACAAAACCAGGAAAGGGGTTAACAAGGAAATATCAAAGTGGGTTTACAGTGTGGGAGGGGCAGTTATTAATCATTCAGGGATAGTGCACACCAATAACAATTTATACAGAGATGACGGTGTCCATTTATCTGATCAAGGCAATGGATTGTATTTGACCACTCTGGAGGAACGGCTCCGTGGAGTTTTGATTTCCTAGGCGGTGGGGGACGGGACTTTGTTCCAAAGCCCCTTTGTGGTGGGGGTCCAGCAGGCTCGTTTAGGATAAATAGGTTAAGATAGCTAAAAGAGTCATCTCCATAAGAGATGGGGTGGTGATTTATTGTGTAATGACGGGCACAGCATGCACAGTAGTCATAACCCTGGGAGGGGTACTCCGCAGGATAAGCAGGGGCGGGCACAGCCTCCACATTCTGCGGGGTACTTACCGACTTACTCACGCTCACAGTGAGCACACCCCCTTTTGGCCAGTGCACTGTTGCAGTCAAAGGAGGGGACGGTTCGAGTTAATGTACTGATAATGGAAGGCGCTTCCATGCAGTACTCAGTTATAGTTTAAAAGTATCGTTAAATACTAGCATGCTGGACCCATGATTGCTGGTGCAATCCCCCACCGGCCTTTTCGTTCGTTGGTTGAATAAATGTGCGGCCATGCTATTTAAACCAATATTAAGTCTCTGCGTCTCTTTGGGGGGGTGCTACGACAAGTGGAACTTCATGCTGCTGCTTTTGCTAAAGACTTCTTCACATAATATTGTTGGCTTAAGATGGTTTGCTTTGCTTGCTCTGTGTTTGCATGGTGGACTTCTGCTTTCCCCCATCCCAAGCATATGCAGAGTCCATTTTGTGTGAGTCCACTGGCCATGGCTACTCTTGTTTAAAATGGTCCCTTGGCGGATTTCTACCGTAATAGCCTGCTTTTTGGTTTTTGGGTGTGGGACCTGGGGGCTTGGATGGAATGTTTTCTTTGCTTAAATTTTCCCTGTATTTTAAAACGGTCCCTTTGCAGTTTGGCTGGTGAGGCAAAAGAACTACGAGGATGAGAGCTTGCTCCTTGACTTTTTGGCTAGTTTGTGACGTGTAGGTGTCTTTAGTCATGGTTTAGGTTGTGTTTGAGGAAGGGTGTGTTTGGTTGCAGTTTAATAAACCCTTGCTTTCAGTCCAAGATCTGTATTCAGCGTGGATTTTTTACTGATTGCATATTATTATTAAGCATTTATATAGTGCCAGCAGAGTACCTGGCTGGCGCTTTACAGTTGTTGTTGTTGTTGGAGACAGGTACTTGGCCCAGTGGGCTTACAGTCTAAGGAGGACAAGGAGGAGGGAAACACACAAACACAGAACCATTTCCATTTTTAGGGAATTTTATTTTACAGATGGAGAACTTGGGCTGTAAATTTCTATATGAATTTCAAAATTTGGCTAGACTACGCATACCATTGGCCAGGCTTCTCCCACTTCTGGCCCCATCCTGCACCCTACCAGCCTTAGAACCTACCAGCCACCACTGAGTCTCCTGAAAAATCAGAAGTGCATATTCTCCTTCAGCATGTATTTTGAAGTAACTTCATGTAAATACTTATCAGTGTGAGGGTGGCAACCACAGTCCAATGATCATTACACCTCAGTTGGGGGGGAGGGATTGACACAGTACTGCTTCACAATACTTCTTCATTCCTATCTCACTTAGCTTCAGTTTACACTGTTCAAATGAGTGCTACCAAAATGGAGTAGACTTCGCTTTAATTAAGTAGTTACTTCAGTTTACCTCTATTCAGAATGTAGTCTGACTTCATGGATGACATTAACCAACCAATTCATTAGCCTTTTCCTATCTCATTTATTCCCCCTTCTATAAAATGAGTATAATAATTTCCCACTACTTTTGTAAAATATCGTGAGCTTCATAGATGCAAACAAGCATGTAAAAGCATAGTTAATTATCACACACCAGCTGGTTGCATTTGTGTTTCATTCTTCACATCCCAGCCTTGCTTGACCTCACCAGGATGAGGATAGCCCTTCTGCAGCCTTTTTTTTTTTATTGGCACCGGATGTGGGAATGAAGAATTCAGTTGCTCCATGGAGCAAAAATCTTTCTGCAAATTTACCAAATTCTGGTAACCCAGTTTAAATTTCTCTCTCACTCGCTCTGTACACTAAGAAACAGTGGTGGCTGAATTGCCTTTATGTACTTTGTTAATAACCTTTCTGGAAATGAGATAGCTAGGGAGATGAGGTATCTTCGTTTCCCTTCATAGGCATCTTGATTCAATTAAAGAGCTTCATCTGAGAACATTCCGTGATTACAAGATGTATTTTTGCTGGTGATTTTTTCATTGCTAGGGGAAACAAGGAGACTTTAAAGTAAGTCAGCACTGTGTGGTTCCCTCTTCTGATTACTCTACTGCCCATTGGCTCGCAAAATGTTTATGGTACATCTTGCCTTGTAGATGGATTGTTATTTTCTGATATTACAGTGTTTGGCTTTATTCAGAGCTGTCTTTCAAGCCAATTTCTTTAAGTAACCTGGTAGATAATATCTTTTTGAAAATTCTGATTCTCCACCATAAAGGCTGCCTCTCCCTTTCATTTAAGCATCTTGGTTTGCATGTTAATGTCTGCACAAAAATTGCAGGCAGTAGGAAATTATATATGAAAATAAACAGCAATTAAAGTCTGGGGACAACATTTTCAAGCTAGATCTTCACTTTAATAGGTATAATTTTCCATTATACTAACAACACAGGCTTCCCAGCCTAGCATGCAGACACAATAATCAAAGATGACATTCACAACACACTTAACAAGAAATAGCCAACAGTATGCAAGATGTTTTTGAAAAGTGAGTCCTGTGGTAGTTTAGAACAAAAAAGCACAAGTATGGTACCTCTTTGCATACCATTATATATAGCAGCATGAAAAAATGTAGACCATATGTAAAAAACAGAGAGGGTACAGCCATACGAGATGTTACTGTGAGTTGAGCAGCCTTACCCCAATTTGGGCACCATTGTCATGTGAGATAATAGCTCATATGCCCGGCAGCTACCAGATGTTCACCGCACTCCAGGGCAGGGCAGGGCAGGGCAGGCAGCTGGCTGCTACACACTCTGGCCTCCGAAAAAGGCCAGGGATGCATAATAGCCTTACTCAAAATGGGGTAAGGTTCACCAGCTTACAGTAGTGTACCGTCACTCATGGGCCCAGTCCCTGTCTGGTCCACTGTGGGATTTTGAGTGGCGGGTGCTGTCACCATTTCTGCATGACTATGTCAGAGATGGGGGTGACATAATGGGCAGGCCAGGGGAGGGTGGGTGGGTCAGAGAAGGGTGCCCATGCATGTAGCTGGTGCCTCGGTCCACCTGGGGGCATGGCAGGCCATCCGACAGCAGCCTACCTGCCCAGTTTCCCCGCGGCGGTGGGGTGGGGGGAGTGTCAGACCATGTGCCCTGCTCTCCACAATGGCCCCAAAGTGTGGCGGCTGCAATTGCCCACCCAAGGTCATGCGGGGGATCAGGCCCTCCCAGCTAGTGTGGCTGCACCCAGAGAGGGTGCACATGGATGTACATGGATCTCAAAAAGTAATGATTCAGTCATTATAAACGGCAATATAGGTGAAAAGAAATCAGCAATTAAATAGGTAATTCCAGAAATCTAATTTTATCAGCCATTTAATCTTTTCAAAATACCATGCTGGTGGTTATTTTGAGTCTTTTACTAACCATCAGCCTACTTTTAATGCCCTGCATGTGACAGATGTCTCTGAAATAAAGGGCAGCTAAAGGGCAATACATTAATTCTCAAGGATGTTTTTTATGTACAGTCTTAGAATAAGCACTGACCCCAAAAGGGCTTCAAGTAGGCTCAGAGATCACCCTGAGAATTTTCACTCAAATGAATGGATATTTTACAGGCGGGATGGGCAGACGCGGTTCAGAAGTTCGGAGTTTGGACCTAACTTGACCAGTTCGGTCGACCGAACCTCCGAACCAAACTTGATTTTCGAACCGAACCAAACCGAATTTCCAAACTCGGCTCTGTTCGCCCATCCCTAAAAGATAATATTCCATTTAGTTCAATTGGGTTTGAATTTCTGAACTTTGTTCGGAAGTTCGGACCGAACTCGAATAGTTCAGTCGACCGAACTGAACTTCCGAACCAATCCGAATTTCCAAACTGAACCGAACCGAATTCCCAAACTCGGTTCTGTTCGCCCATCCCTATTTTACAGCAGCTTTTGTCACTTAAAGAGAAAAGTCCAGCATTCTCATCATAGTTCACCATAGCACCTTAAAAGCAAAATGCAGCACCGTTAACCATGAAGAAAATGAACCATGAGGAGCTGGATCTTGGCTGAAACCAAGCCAGGCTGCTAAGAGTTGGGAGTTAAAGTGTGTAACAGGGTCATGGTTACCTGAGTAAATCCTTGCAGGATTAGCCCCAGTCTCAGCTGGGAATTACCTCCACCTTTATTCACAGTCAGTCATAAGTACAGCTCCACAGTCTCTCTATCCACTCAGATTACTTGCGGTCTCGGGGGCAAAGCAGTGCTTCCAGTGAGCCTTGCTCCCCAGCAACACTACCCTCCAACCCAGGCAACCGCCTCTGGGCCGTGTTTGTCCTTCCATTGCCTTTCTGGCTGAGGCAGAGCTTTTACTAGCTCCTGCCTCTTCACAAGTCTCCCAGCACTGTGCTCTTGCTCAGGTTTCTTCCATGCCCAGCACAGCTGCTGTACTTTTGGTGCTGTCCCTTATTCTGTGCAGCACCTGCAGCCTCACTAGCACCTTCATTCATGCTGGTGTTCGCTCACTTAAAGGGCCAGTCCTCCTCTGAGGCTAAGCCCTGCTACAAAGCACGTATTACAATTTGCTGATCAGAGCTCCAGAAAAGGCTCATTGTTCAGTTCAGATTATTTTTTCCCTCTGTAACCATTGTACTGCTTTAAATAAAATGAATAATGAAAAAGTGATTTGCAGGTTTTTGGCACTAGTCGTATGTGCTGGTGCAAGCGCCACCAGAGTAAATGGAATTTGCACTAGCACTAAGAGCTATTGCTGGTACTAAACAGTCCGAGGATTGCACTGCAAAGCCCATAGGTTGCAACAGATGTACATATTTATTTTCAAGCTCAGATGCAAATACTCTTCATTTATAATATTAATATTTGGGATAATGGACATCAACGGCAGAGGGGAGAAAAATATCTTTTAGGATAAACAGGTAGCCACTCTATAGATCACAAACCTCCAACTATTTACTTCAGAATAGTCCAATTTATTTCAATGGGAATATTCCAGAGAAACTGGTTTAAAGATCCTGTGCTGCTCAATCTTTATTAAAGGCAGTATTTAGCACATGGGCCATAGAGATTAGTCTCCATCACACCAGACTAATCCTCAATGGAAAACTTAATTTATGGAGCAGTGAGATCTCTCAACCTGCCATTCTTTAAGTAGACTGGAAAGATGGTTCTCCTTAAAAGTAAAATCTCACTTTTGAAAAACAATTTTGCTAATTCTGCTTGGAGAGTTTCACTTAATTTGGTCATGTAGGGGCTAATTACACTTTCCTCTTTAAAGTATTGACTATCTTTTAAAATATCCTGGACCTCATTCCTGACCAAGCAACACTGATCATTTAGTACATAACTCATTTTGTTTTCCCTATTACAGCTGAAATTTATTGCAGGCCATTCATTGGCTGTGGCATCTGTTACCCCTATAGCTTGTCACTGTAGTCCAAGGGCCACTGACCTAATTCCAACTTTGAAGTACCTCATGAATATTTCAAATATTTTTGTGCCTGTTTGAAGTCTTTTATTACTGGTGTTACATCCTGAGAATAATGAAGGTAATTTTTCATAATTAAAAAATATCTTCACTGTTGTGTAATCAGCTCTTGCAAGCTTGAAATGAAAACCTGCTACTTAACTGAAACATTGTTCCCTCTATCTCAAACTCACACACACTAGTTTGTTACTGGGAATTAAGCTAGTAGAACTGAATTTATTTGCGTTGACAAACAACGTTTGTTTTTAAGGAAGGCAAAAACATGCATAAAAGAATTTCAGTGATTTTGCAAACATGTACAAGAAGGGGAAATTAATGATAGGTTTGATTTAGGACTTCACAACCTTGACCATGTATATTAAAATTCTCCTGACACCAATATTTATATGCCTAATAGTCATAAGGGAAATGAGAAAATGATTGCGTCTAATTAGCCTGAGTCTTCTTGCTGAAGAACCTGTTCTGCAGAGAACTAATTCCAATTCTAATCATTTTCTAATCAGCTCTGAATAGAAAATGAGGTCCTCTCTCCTCGGGGTTAAGACAGTCAGCACTGAGACGCTAATCAGTAGATCAATAGCCATGAACCATTTCCCAAAGTGTGAAAATAAGAGTATACCATGTACTAAAAAATGGTGTCTCCCAACTTTTTCACTTGGTTTTCAAACTGTTAACAAAGAGAAGGTCCAGCATAGGCAGGAGGGCAGACAGCTTTTAGATGAGCAACGCATGCTCACAGGATGTCATCACGTGACTTTTCAAATTACCACGGGTGGCTTTTAGACAAGACTTCTTGCGCGTTATCACCGCTCGTGCATTCTTTTAATACTGCGGATAAAATACCTAGAGGTATTTGTGGCAGTTTTTCACCGTATATTTGGGGCTGCTAGTGAGGGGAGGCTTCCTCTTGCGTGTTTTATCTTCCCCTGGCACTAGAATCCTATTCCAGCATCATAACTAGTTATTAAAGATCTAGCCAACACTGAAGACAACAGAAAGATTAAATTTCTCATTGAAGTCAGTAGGAGCTGGATTGCATTTTCAAAGGGGAAAATTTCCTTACCTGTGAATTTCCATTCTTCTCTTGAATCAGGGTGGACAGTCAGAACTGACGGGTTATGTCCCTACTCACTCAGCAGTAAGCACCAGCAGAGATCCAGACAACTGGCAGCTAGTGCTAGTGGGAGGGGCAAACCCCTGCACCAACTCCCCAGGAACTTAGAAAACTAGAAACAAGATTATAACTTGAACAATAGAAATTGAAAAAAGAGGCACAAACAAAGGAAAAGGGAATCAGGAAGAAGCCCCCAGATTCTACTCAAAATCCCTGCCTGATCCTTAGAAGTGGAATCCAACATGCCACGGATAGTAAGACTGACTGTCCAACCTACTTCAAGAGAAAAATGGAAATTCACAGGTAAGGAAAATTCCCCCACCCCCACCCCCTCTCTCTTTTTGCAGGATGGACAGTCTGAACTGATAGAAAGTCCCCAAGCAGTACCTTTCCAAGGGAGGGCAGATTTCCAACAGTCCAAAAAAGAAACAGTCTTGCCCTAGATGGGTCCAATTCCCAAATGGACTAAACCAGAATTCTCTGAAGCACCCAATGGTCAAAAGCTGCTTTGGTAGATGCTAGGGAGATCTCCCTGTAGTAACACATGAAGGTATGAGCAGAGGACTAGATAGCCATGCTGTGGATTTCCTCCATTTACACCCTACTCAGGAACACCAAATTGACAATTGCCTCCGAGAGGATGCACAGCAGTTCCCAAAGGAGGGGGAACGTGCAAGGCCTTGTAAGCCTTCAGTAAGCAGGCACTAAGCCATATAGCTAGGGTACTTTTTGATACCTTCCCACCCTTTCTCCTAGACCTGAAGGACACAAAAAAGACTGAGACAAGAGCAAGTGTTCCCATTCTTCAGGAAAATGCCAACCTTTTGGGAGCGTTTGCGAGTGTTTAGCAGTACTCTGTCAGTTTCCGGTGATTCTGCATTTCTGCCATTGTCAATATCACCATCTGTAATGTTTCATCATTTCCCATCAGTTTCTTCACTTTCCAGCATTTTTCATCACTTTCTGGCATTTCCCCCCCCCCCCATCATTTTAATCACTTTATGGGATTTTTACCACAATTTCCAGCATTTCCCCAACACTTAGCAAGCACTTTTGTATCTCTCCAGCCCCCAGAGGTGCACAGCGTTCACATTAGGACTGAACTGAATAGTACTTCCAGGTATTCGGACTGATTTTCAGAGTTCCAAATAGTCGGTCTGAGTACTTGAAGGCAATTTGGTGTTCTTGCTGAAACTTTGGACTTTGGAGACTGAAACACAGAACATTAGAAAACTTCGTAAACTTTGGAAAAGTTTGGCGCCACCTTGGTGCCTCAGCAGATGTTACCATGTGCAGCAGCTGCAGCCGGGGGGAGGGGGACACGATTGGCAACCTCTTGGCATGGATTGGTGTGGCACTGGTAACTTGGGGAGACCAGGGAAACAGGCTGGGAGAACTCCTGGAGCCAGGCAGAGAGAGCCCTCTGGGTGAGTCATAGTGCTGCTGTCTGACTGCCAAGCCAACCAAGCAGCAGTAGCCAGCAAGCAATGTGCCTCCAGTGGAAACCAATTTAAAAAAAAAAAAGCATGCCATGCAAACCTCCCATGTACCAGCATTGGCCCTATGCACAGGCAGGCCAAGCCAAACCATGGCATGCTATGCCAGGAACGCCCCCAGCCTAACCCAGACGATTACTCACAGTTAGCAGTCTATCAGCACACAGCCAAATTCACCAGAGAATGGGATGGCTCTGGGAGGTGTGTGCCAGTTTTGTTTTTTGGCTCTTCTCTTTCTGTTGGCTGAAGCCTTGTACCAGTCAAACTAGTCATCTGGCTTGCCCAGCCAATTGATTCAAAATCTGCCTTACCCCATGGCTCAACTGTCCCCTTCCATCCACCCCTCCTACCAAATATGGCACTGTTTCCAGAAGCTTCTAGGTGCTTCTCCAGCCAGGTCCAGGCACACAGGTGCTTCCAAAGTTTTCCTAAGTTTTCCGAAGAATGGCCACGCATTCCCAAACTTTGGAAACCACTGTTTCCAGGTTGAAGACCCCAAAGTTCAGTCATTTCCAAATAATTCTGAAGGCTTCATTTCAGCCCTAGCTCACATTGGGCTTGGAATCACCCTGGAGCAGCTTTGTTCAATTAAATAATAGGGATGTGCAAACAGAATGCAGTTCAGATGTTCAGCCGTTCGTTCGTTCGTTCGATTCAAAACCCAAGTTCGGGTTCGGTTGTTCGGTTTGGCGGAGTTCGGTTCGGCTGAACTTGGCTGAACATTCGAAAGTAGCACTATCAATACCGATACCAAATTCAAATATTTTTTTTGGTATCAGTATCATTTGGCCCTGAAACAACCCCTGGTCTCCACCCTTGGTGCCAGGAAGACTGCTCCTCAGCTGCCTCCCTCTTTCAGTCACATTTTTCCCGGCCGAAGTCACGTTTTCCCCACCCCTGAACTCATCCGAACTCACCCGAACATGACCGAACTGTTCGGCCATCTTCGAGTTCGGTTCGGACGTTCAGTTCAGACGTTCGAACAGACTGAGTTTGGTCCGAACTCTGAACATTCGAACCGCGTTCATACATCCCTAAAAAATAATGACAAATAGCAAAAACAGCAGAAAAGCTGGTAGGTTTCCATGACACGGAAGGTGAAGGTGAATGACCCATTTCCAACAGAAACAGCATTCACCACAATTTGCAATTTTGGGCCTAGATACAAACAAGGCAGAATCCACTCTGAAGTGATTATACATATCCAGGTAAATTTTGAATGCCCTCCTGACACATAATCTATACTGTTCCCTTTCCCTAGCGTATTGGAGATTGGAACAAAAAGAGGGAAGGTTCAGTTCTAGATCCCTATCCCTATGACTGGCTAAACAGTGGGCAGGTGCTGCCTTGAGGAATCTTCTAACATGAGGGTGTAAGGACAAGACTGGTGAGTACAAAGAAGACAAGAGAGTATTAGCTTTGTGACCCCACTTACTGGAGAAACTACAGGACCTCCGATACCCTTGCATCAGTAATCCTACACCCTGATTCCTACACTAGTATACAAATTTTGCCCAGTTGCACCATATACCATGTTGGTCAAAGATCTGAGAGATGATAACAAGGTATCCAAGAGATTACCAGAGTAACCAGAGTAAAGTCGTGAGAGGGTTCAGGGTGCGGTGTCACCAGTATGCTGATGATACTCAGCTGTACCTCTCTTTTTCAACTGTCCAGACCCTGCTGTTTTGCTGCTATCCCAGTGTTTGGAGGCCGTGGCGGAATGGATGCGGCTGAGCAGACTGAAACTCAACCCCGATAAGATGGAGGTGATGTTGGTGGGGAGAGCGAGGGAGGTAGTGGCCCCCCTGATTGGGGGGGGTTCGCCCTCCCATAGCTCAGTAGGTTCGGAGTCTGGGGGTGATACTGGACGCAGACCTCCGCCTGGAGCGGCAGGTGGAGGCAGTTGCTAAGGCTGCCTTCCGCCAGTGTAAAGCGGAGTGCCACAATGGAGAGGGCATTCTCAGTGGCCGGGCCGCGCCTTTGGAACTCCCTTCCAGAGGAATCTCGCCTGGCCCCTAGCCTGTTGACATTCTGGCGAAATTGCAAAACCTGGCTGTTTGCCCAGGCCTTTGAGGAGGGTGGGAAGGTAGGGTGAGGGGTTTTATCTCCCCCACCTTACTTATTATTTATATGAGATAATGTAGCTAGCCCTGTTTTAATATTGTATTGAGTGTTTTAAATTATTTTTATTGTATTTTATTGTTGTGAGCCGCCCCGGGCTGCATTGCAGGAGGGGTGGGATACAAATTTATTAAATAAATAAATTTATTAAATAAACCAAAAGCAGTCAAGAGAGCCCTTTAAACAGACAAGTGGCAAGCTGAAATGTCCATAGGTTCAGATGAAGAACTGGCCCCTGGGATAGGAGG
The DNA here is from genome assembly GCA_003113815.1 of Sphenodon punctatus. NCBI lineage: Eukaryota > Metazoa > Chordata > Lepidosauria > Sphenodontia > Sphenodontidae > Sphenodon > Sphenodon punctatus. The sequence goes on along the minus strand of QEPC01014420.1, from coordinate 2,682,605 downwards.
TTCAGAATTTCACTGAGACATAGCAGGCCTCTCACTGCTATGTGGATGACATCAGGGAACCAGGGCCTGTTTGCCAGCGCAGTTACACCAGGATCACACAAACTCTTTTCTCTCTAGTCTTCTGAATTATACAAGGGATGAGGGGAAAGAGAGAGAATGCTTAAAGAATCCCCTTGGCTACTTCTGAGACAGAACATTCAGGCCCACTATTCCCAATTCTTCATCCTGGAAAGGAACTTGGAGGAAACCTTGTGTTTATGACTTGATAAAAACAGGTCCATCGCTGGTGGACCAAAATGACTCACAATGTCCTGGAATGCTTCCTCCAATATAGAATCCCCCCCAGTCTAATTTCTGATGGCTGAGCCAGTCTACTTGGATATTATGGAAACCCACGATGTGCACCGCCTTGATAGAGGCTGGGTGTACTTCTATCCAGCAGAATGACAATGATATTTCCACATGCAGGGGCTTGGATCTGGAGACCCCTTGCTGGTTGACATATGCCATCACAATCATGCTGTTCCAACTCAGCCAAGAAGTAAACCAGAGATAGGCGAATGACTTTCACTTTCAGGGGATTGATGTGGCAGGATGCCTCTTCTTGTCTCCATGCACTCGGAGTTGATTTGTAATCAAAGTGGGCTCTCAGATCCCAGCTGCTGACATCTGTGGTCAGAACTAGCCTATATATGTCTCAAAGAGAAATTCCATGTGAATAGGGCTGAAGAAGTACCTTTTTTTTTTCTCATGAGAATTCTTGTGAGTTCAGGCACTGGGATCAATTTCCCGGTAATTGCCTGAGCAGTGACGAATTCTCGTTGAGATTTTTTCTTTTTTAAAATGAATTCTACACATGCAAAATGGCAACCGGGCTGTTTTGTACACGTGCAAAATGGCCGCTGCCTTTAACCAAAAGGGTGGCAATTGCTACAAAACTCAGAGACCTTCCCAGCTGAGGAAAGGAGAGGAGGGTGAGGGGAGCTTGTCCCCAAAATAAACAACAAAAATAAAAAGTGGAAGTAAAACAGCACTCTGAGTGGAGCAAAGAACCCTGCTTCCTGCTCTCTCGCGCAAGGCAGGAATGGACTAGGGAAATTCGTGCAGGGGTATGCCCCTCCCATTAGCAATGGCTGTCAATCTGGATCATTCCTACCTCTGAGTGAGGAAGGACATAACCTGCCGATTCTGACTGTCCATCCTGCAAAAAGGGAGAAAGTGGGTGAAAATAAATGGACGATAACCCGCAGAAGTCCTGTGTTCTGTCCAGGCAACCTGCACGCAGGGAGTTTCATGCAGCAAACCCAATACACAGACAGGCACCGCACTCTGCCCACCAACAACACTCCCCCATGACTCTCAGTTGCAGGGAATTCTAGGACCAGGAAGCTCCCACCACTGTTTCCTTCCTGGTTCCACTCCCTCCCCCCCCCCCCCCCGCCTTTTGGAACACCATGTTTTAGCACTCCAAAGTGAAAACAAACAGTAGACGCCCCAGGGAGAACAAAAGTGGTGATCACACTTGCTGCTTCAGCTGCTGGGACCACGCTAAGTGCTTTTCCTGCGCAGAGGCTGCAGGCACCTTAATAGACATGGGCAAACATAGGTCTGGATTGGCCCACATGGTGGGCCTGTGATGCCCCAGAACTCCACCATGAATGCAGACTCCATGGTGCATGGGAGAACGCATCTCCAAGCCACCTAATAAACAGTCAGCAAACATGGACTGAACACCCTCCTGGTGTGGGCTATCACCTCATTTATAAACACTCCGTGAATGAACTGGTCCAGATGTAGCTAGAACTACCCTGAACGTTCACCCAAATCTTGGACTGTAGCTTTTCTTTAAACTGAAAGGAAAAAAAAAAATCTGAGTAACTCACTTTTGCATGGCATTTTTGCATGACACTTTTCCATTCCTGGCTCTGGCCGGAAGTATATGAATAAATGCCAAAATACCACAAGAGAAATTATATTAATGTAAATTCTGTCCAAATCAGAACCAATAAGCATCTGCCCAGGGATTTCCTTCCAAAATATGCATATTTGAGAGTGTCAAATACTTTAGAAAAGCTTCCAGGTTTTGGGATCCTTACTCAAGCTCACACTTTGAGCCCTTTCCCCCCTGCCACTTGAAAAAGCACCCAATTTCTTTGTTATATAGAACCTAGTCCCAAGATGTCCTAAAGATCCATAATCAAACATGTTTCAATAGGAATGCTGAATTCTGAGTTCTTAACAAAGTAATGAGCAGGTAAAATCTCTGCTCCATGTGCTGTCATGCCCCTTGACATATCCCTCTACTTGCTTTGTTTCCAAAGAAAGAGAGCAGCCTCAAGTACAGTATAGATTTCCTACAGTTCCTTCTGAGAGTGGAAAAAAGGGTTCAGGGTTTCTTTGGCTCTGCACCATCTTTCCCCCTGCACAGCTCAAGCATTCACATATTCATTTGTTGGATCATGCTATCAAAATATGCATAGGAGTGGAGATGAGCTCCCTCACACGGCAAATACGTGTGAAGATCTCTTAGCAACAACCAGTCATGAGACAGCAAGGAAATTTAACAGCAATCCCACTTAAAACATCCCACCTATTCATATAAAATGATAATGCCAGCAGTAAAACCCAAGGCACTTGCTGAACCAGTTTGAATGCTCCTGTATGTCTAAAAAGAAAACTTCCCTAAAGAAATCAAATGTTTGAATGGGCATGACCGAAACCATGCTTAGCCCTTGATGGCAAATCCAAGATAATTTCTGATGAATTAGTTCTTATGAGTCTGTTCACAAATGTGTCTTTTTTTTTATTTCAAGCCAGGATCCTATTTTATCTGCATTATCTGCTTTATCATCTGTTTTAAAAAGTCAAGTGTGGGAGAGGAGGAACTGTCCACAATAACTAGGATGTTATCCAAAGAGATGGAAATTACTCTAGTTTTAAGTTAGGTTACTTAGCACTGCAGCCTTCAGTTGATTGTCCTTTGGCTTGTGTACAGATGTGGGCAGACCACATGATGATATATTGTATCAGGAGACTCTACTTTGTGCACGCTATACAGAGGCTAGAGATAAATGTAGTTGCTAACATTACTTCCTACTGAGAAGGCGAGACCCTAATCTCTATCTTAGGCAGCAAAACAAACGTAAGTGTATCTCAAAAAAAGAGTCTGCATTCTCTTCCAGTTAACTGGGGACATTAAGGATAGATTGGAATAATCCCTCCCCATGGGCAAAGCACACAGAATCATCCCTATTCTCTTGTTAGAGAAATAGTTTTCATCCTGGGGAATTTCCCTCAACTTAAGTGGCGAACTGCTTAAATTTTTTTTTTTTTTTAAAGGCCACATAAATAGGCATTTACATATGGATGAAAGAGCCTAATTTTAGAAACTTATTTGGTTTTTTTGTTTTAAATCTTGGCCAGAAGCTGACATTGCCCTTGTTCAACATGCATCACATCCAAAATCACAACTATGGGTATTCTATTTTCACACACACACAGGAGTACACAACTCTGGAGGAGCAAGTCTGCCCACTTGCAGCCATGCCTGGGTCCATTCTAAATGGACCTGGCAGGTTCCGGGCCCCACAGTCCACATGCTTGCAGCCATGCCTGGTCCATTTTAAATGGACCTGGTGGCTTCTGGAGCCCACCATCTGCCCATGTGGCACCCCTCCCCCACAACATAGTGTTGCAGGCAGATCGTCCGCAATGCTATTGTGTTCTGGGGCAACCCCCAGCCAAAATCAGTGGCTGTTTACCGAGCAGATGGATGGTAGCCCTGTCTCTGGCCACTGTCCTGGGGTTGGGATAGCCTCAGAACAGGGACAGCGTCCCCTGTCTCTGCTCCACCTGCACATCTGGTGGGTCATCTTTAAACGGACAGCCCACCCAGGGGTAAGGGTGATTATAATTATAGTTATCGGGAGATAATTATAATTAATAGTTAATATAGTAATAATATAATAGTTATTAATATAATAATAATAATGCCATCACAATTGTGATTATTAACTAAGGCAAGAGCCTTAACTATTATTGTAAACTGGAGGTTTTTTTATGATGGATATACTATAAACTTGGCTGAGATACACTGTAAGTTTCACACAAAATAAAAAAGGTTGAATTTCCTTAAAATGAAACACTGACTCAACTTAACACAGCAACACTACTTCATTTCTGTAACATAGATGAAGACATTTCGGTTACAGATTTCTCCTATCACTTTAATTTGTCCTCTTTTGTATTCTTTTTATTTGGTTTATGGGACAAACAGATCAATTTTTTTCTTTCCAATTTTCTTTGAGATGTACAAGAGATGCCTTTCAATTACATCAGTTCCATTGAAAAATACTGCAGCTTGGCTAGCTGTGTCAGAAATAACTCAGTGGATTACTATCTAGGTTAAGTAACCCTTTCACTGCTGTTAACACCCATCACTCCTAAGCTGCCAGACACACAATGCATTCAGAATATTCCCTCGGATCTCCAGTTTAATTATTGTTTGGAGGGAGAGGCAAGGTTTTGCGCTCTACTAGATAGCATTGTCTTGGGTAATAGACCATTCTCTCCTAAATACCAATCTCATAGGGTGTTAACAAATGAGATGCTGCCCCACATTAGCCCCTGATTCACCTGTGAGTGTCACTGCAGGGCCGCTCCACATGGCGTTAATCCAGGAACCCTACCATATGAGCAGATTCAGGCAAAGCTGGGGCAACGGGTGCCTACTGGACTGCTGCCCATCTGTTGGAGCACGTGTGGTCTCAATGCACGATCCACACCATAGTGGTGTGGGTGCAGTCTAGACCATCACTAGAGCAGCTGCAACTCACTGGAGGGGGAGTGGGGAAGGCGCCTGGGTGGACTGAAGTATGGAGGAATGCTTTCCCATTTATTGCACTTCCCACGCGGGACTTGCAAGAGGTGGGTGCATGGGAACTGTGCAGCATCACTACAGGCTCCGGTGGGCTCCCAGTACATGTATTAAGGAGCAAGAGGAATAAAATTACAGGAGCTGGCAGCCAAGGAGACAAGTGAACAGGAACAGCAAACAGGGAAGTTTTCCTAGGAGTGCTGCTGTGAGCAGGGGAGCGTGCAGAGGACCCAAAGAAGGTGGGTGAAGGGTTTGTCTGGGAGAGGGGTCTGTGTTTATTTGAGGACAGACCATGTGCTCAGAGTGGTTGTTTCTGGATGTGGTGATCAGGAAGCAGAGTGTTTGACTGTCTGTTTGTCCTATTGTGCATGGAGGTTGCTGTGAATCAGGCTTGATTAGGGGGCAGAGCTAGTATCTGCTGACTTGGGGGCCAAGCCACCAGAGTATATAAGAAGAGCAGACAGGCAATGGCCCAGGAGTTGGTGGCCCAGGAGACAAGTGAACAGGAACAGCAAACAGGGAAGTTTGCCTAGGAAGGAACACCCTAGACAGGTGAGTAACTGTATTCATATATACACCTACGCTTAGCTCCCGTTCCTTGTATTTAAACACATAACTAGGGTTAAGTCTAACATCTCACTAAACAAGAATATGCAGGCAGCAGACCAGCAGCGGGATGGGGGTTACCTAGTCTTTTGACTGAGTGCCACTTTTGATTATTTTTTTCACACAACTTTGCATTTTGCTAACTATTTCCTGCCACCACCATTGTGTAGTTTTTTTGTTCTTTGTGATTTTTTTCATTCACAGTGTGTCCTATTCCATTGACCATGTACGTGTGAAATTTTAATGCTGGCCTCACCCCCACTCCACCAACCTAAAAGTCCACTAGCCACCACTTATCATAGTAGCATAATTGAAACATTGAGTGCAGCCACACAAGATGCCTTGGGCACATCTTGGGAAGCCTTGACCCGCACTGGGCAGCCAGACCATGTGATGCAGTACATCATGTGGCCAGTGGCTGCCAGATGTCCCACCACCACCACCATCATGAGGCAGGGCGAGCAACTGGCTCCTGTGCAAAGCATTCTCAGAAAAAGGCTGAGGACGCATCCTGTAGCAGCCTTAGCCCAAATGGAGTAAGGCTGCAAAAGGTGTGGTAGCCCAGGCCCCTTCTGCCCTGCTGCATAGCAAGCTCTGCAGTGGGGCTTTGAGCAGAGTGTGCGCTGTCGCCCATCGTGCACGGCCACGTCATGGTGGGGGGGGGGCAGGATTTCAGTCAGGCCTGGAGAGGGAGGTGGGGCAGAGCTTAGCTAGCCCACTTGCATGGTCAGCGCCTTGGTCCACCCCCTCAGCCCACCCCGGCAATGGCGGTAGATGTTACAGAAGCCCATGTATGACTTCAGGAGCTGGAGCTTTAAGGAAACATCAAATAGGAGTTATGAAAGGTATAGCTTTGGGGCAAAAAATGCAGCTCCATTATTTGAGTGCAGGAAAAAGTTAACTCTGGCTATGATTTTTGTAAATGTAGCTAGTGATCCCAAGAGCCTCAAATTTTGGCCACTCACTTGAGGCACCATAAAGTGGCCTGATTTTAAGAAATGTCTTTTAACCCTTCAAAAAAAAGGCTCTTTTAATTTCTCAGATTAGCTACCAAAAACTAGAGGCACTCAAAATCACCTTTGGACCAAATTGCCATTGATTTTAGTATTTTATTAATTTATTTAGTAGGAATTTAGGTCAATGCAGGGCTGAGCATTTCACTTTCACTCTGGCAAGAGGGACACTGCTTTTTTATTATTAGTTCTTACTCTTTGTTGTGTTTTTAAAAATTAGAAAATAGGAACTCTCTTCTTTCCAATTAAATATTTATTTATTTTTTATTTATTTTATAGATTTCTACTCCGCCCCTCCTGCCATGCAACTCAGGGCGACTTCCAGCATTAAAACATACAATAAAATTTTAAAATTCACATAATATTAAAAGTATTAAACAGGGCAAAAACCAGTATAAATATAAATAGGTGGGGGAACTAAAACATCCCCCTACCCCTCCCTCCCAAAGGCCTGAGCAAATAAGGGTTTGATTATGCTCCCGTTAACCTGAAGAAGAACAGAAGCAGGCCACAGAATGTTAGAGCATAGTGCAGATTTGATTTGATTTAAAAAAAAAAAAAAGATTTCTATTATTAATTATTATTATTATTATTATAATAAACATTTATATAGCGCCAGTAGTGTGACCTGGTGCTGTACAGAACATAGAAATAGATGTGGTCCCTGCCTGTGGCTTACAATCTAAAAGACAAGGAGGGGGAGACAGGGAGAGGGGACAGTGGGAGAGACAGGGGAGAAGACCAACAAACATTCAGGCGGATGCGAAGTCTCNGGCTTGGTTACAATCAGGTTGGTTGCAGCAGTCTGCAGAGGAGGGCAGACAGTAGGTACATGGGAACGACTAGCAGGCATTGAGAAAGGCGGAGAGGAAAAAGTGGGTCTTGAGGAGGGATTTGAAGGAGCAGAGGGAGGGGGCAAAGTACATGAGTTTGAAATCAATTGTTTTCTCTGAATGAGAAGGGAAACTCTTACTCACTCCAAACTTATTCTTGAGCTCCAGTTTCAAATCTAAAGTTCTCTTACTGTGTCAAACAGTATTACTACTGAGTGGCATCATACTCTTTCTTGGTTCACCAAAGTCATGCAAAATGCCATAGAGGATGAAGGCATTTACTTATTTGTTACTGTATTACTGCTTATATTCTGTAAACTAGGTGCATGGCATTTTGGGAACATTAATCACAAAGCTACCTTCATGCTAAGCATTTAAAAGTTAGAATATATAGCAAAAGAGAGAGAATGCATCTGCTTTGTAAGCTTTAGGAAGCACCATAACCGTAGTGACACACACAATACTACCAACTCTCGTTCCTGTCACACAATGCCTACACATACACAACATATTCTGGCAAAAAAAGCTTAAAAGTCTATAGAGAGTTGGATAATGACCTCAGATCACCCCTTGTTCCAGACTTCAAATCCCTTTTACAATGATCTAGTCACACAAGGTAAGTCACAAGGATGGGTATAGTTTATTACTCTTGTCTATATAATATCCATTGAGTACTTTGTCCTGAAAGGAGAGGGGAGTGGAAAAAAGGGAGGCAGCAACTTCATATTAAGAGGTTTTCACATTGGTGTCATGACAAACAAGTTGGTGATATATTTATTGTTGGAAAAGGCTCATTGTATAAACTACTATGCAAGGCCACAGTCTGTAAAAGTCATGCATAGCTCATAACTGGTGCCTATTCTCAGATACAGGAAGAGCTCTAAGTTATTTTGAGATGATTAACAACCAAAAAAAACACAAAAACTGAACTCAGTGGTTAAAAAATGTTCTCTATTTAGCCAGCCATTGTATAACTGAATGCATTTTAATGAGGTTGTTTGGAGGGGTGTGGGGGTTAAAAACTGTCTAGCCATAACATTAGTGTTTTATTAATGAATAGATTCTTAATCAGCCCTTCAAGAAAGGTCCAAGCTTATCAAAATACTTGTCATCTACTGCTTCTGAGTATATTTTTCAACACCCTGAACCCCTCTCTGGAACCTAGAGAATAAGAAATACATTTAGGAAATTTCACAGCATGTCAAATTTAGCCCCTCTTCTAAGGTCAGAAAAAGCATCCCTGGCAGCAGAAGCAGAAGTGTATCTGGTGGACATGTTGGAAGGCAGTTGCACAGGAGGTGCTGTAATTTCTATTGACATGCTCTTGTCCATGCAGGCTCCCTGTTATTGTGGGCCTTGGAAAAGTGAAAGAACTCCCTAACTGTATGAAAACTTTAACTTACTGTCCAAATGACTGAGTCACAAAGAGGTGCAGGGCCAGCCCTACCACAGGGTGACTTGGGGCGATCGGCCCGGATCCCGCTATTTTCTCTATTACCGGGTCCCTCGCAAATTGCACCCTGTTTTTGCCCTAACAGTGACATGGGTCCTGGAACACAACTCTGACCCTTTTTACACAGGCAGCAAACACCCATGAACACCCAGAAATCTGGGTGTTCATGGGTGTTTGCCATCCGTGTGAACCACACTGCGGCTGCGGGGTAGGGGTGCGTGTGTGTGTGCACGTGTGCATGCGCACTCCCAGTGCACACCCATCCCCCACCCATGGAGCCATCTGGAAAAATGGGAGGCTCCATGGGTGGTGCTGGGGGGAGGCCAGTGTGCGTCCATCAGAACCTGCCTCCCACTCAGTGCACGACAACCCCCCCACGCCGCAGGCTGTGTTAAAAAGGACCTCTCTTTATAACCCCATGGAAATCCACGGTCCTATCCTGCCACCTGAGCCTTCCCTGGGACCCTGACCCTCTCACCAAGGAGGAATAATCGCTAATGACTTCTGGGTGGAACAGCAGGTGAGGAAGAGGCAGGGCTGGTGGGATCCAGGGACGCAGCAGCAGTAGAGGTGGTGAAGCAGCCCGAAAGCTCCCAAGCAGCCACAGAAGCTCAGCACTGGCTTGGGGGGGGGAATCAGTCACTGAGGAAGAGGGTCATGGGAGAAGAGGCTAGACTGAATATGAGGTTTGACAAGAAGCTCAAAACCAGATCAGTGAACCAAATTCAGTTATCCATTTTAGATCAGATACTTACATCTGGCCCCTACCCCCAAGCACTGACAGACTGAGCTCAGGGGAATGGAGTAGAGATGAGAGTGTGTACACACACTCAGAGATAGAGATAGAGGGTGGACCCTCCTGGATGCACCCTTAAGCACCTAATGGCTGCTCCCTCTTCTCCCATGAACCTCTTCCTCAAGGCTGTTCTCGGGTTCCATCAGTCTCTGGGAGCGAACCAACCGAACTAGTTCCACACCCTTCTTGGAGCAGACGTGTGCTGGGAGACAGGCCCGCAGGAGGTAATGATCTGTCCACAACAAGTGCTCTGCTGACAGGGGTGCCCTGCAACATGTATAATAAAACGTAACACCCATTTTATTAGTGTTAGAGTGTCTGTGTGAAAAGGGTCAATGATCTGAAAGAGCAGGAAAGACTAAAAAGGTAAGAATGAATTTTGGAAAACAGAAGCAAAATTTATACAAAGTGTGCAGGATGTATCTGTCAAACCCACTGTGACTCAGAGTTCAAATCAGAATTCTGAAGGTGTACTGACCACAGCTTCCACTGTCTCACCTATGATCAGACTTCCAGAAGAGTCCACTGTTGTGAGTACTTGAGCTCGTTAAAATCTTGCCTTGACTGGGAGTAATGAGTCTTTTTTAAAATCTGACTATATATCTTACAGATCACCATTTGGATACTGTATATGTACACTATGTCTCACCAACAATATCTGCACAAGTAACCTTTTATGTTCAGGAAAAGAAAAATCAATGAAAACTAAAGCTCTGCCGACATGATACAAATCAAAATTAGGATTTTCTCAACAGCTGAAAAATTCATAAATAGATGCTCAACCCTCGAAGAGGCCATCACATCCATCAAAGAGCTGAAAGGTTAGGCACCTAACTCCTGTTAATACTAAATAAATTGTACTTTTCATTTATAAATAGCAAATGGAGATTTCCTTTACGGAGGGACAAGCTTCCTATAAATATAAAAGTAGTCCATAATAAAACTATTCATCACACACTCACAGGATGATAAATACCAAAGAGATTCTATTTCTTCATCTAAATTCCAAACATTTGGAAGATATTGCCTCTACCCCTAAAAGTAATTTAATCACTATTCTTTTAGTTGATCAACAAGTCATAAATACAGAAAGAAAATGATGGGATTGACCCTGAAAGCACATATTAACTGGTATTATGACCAAAGATTGGGCCCTATACTGAGCTAGGTACTAAAAGGAAGGAGATCTATAAGGGTCCTTGGCACTACTGGGAAATAAATAAATGTGCAAAATAATAACTGCCAAAGGAACCTCCCTCAGCCTTTTATTTCTAATTTTGTGACTTCTCCAAAATAAGATTTGTGGACTTTGCTAAAGCTATAACATAAGTAGGTTTCTATTGATTGCAATCTCGATCAAGTTAGGATACAGTGTGTTCTGGGAAACAATGTGCAATTCTGAGGGAGTGCAAAGGAAGCAATAGGTACAGCCACATGAGCTGGGGAGGGTCTGATCCCCACACGGCCCCATGGCAGGCAAGTGCAACCGCCACACTGCAGGGCCAGTGCAGGGAGCAGGGCTGGCGGAAGCTCTCCTCCTCCCCCCCCCCCCATGTCCTGTTTGACCTCCTACAACGGTGCGGGGCGAGGCACTGGCCACATGAGTGGGCACCCAGCCCTGCCCTGCGTCCCTCCCCTGATGTGATGCGGCTGCACAGGACTGGAGCGAGTGGCTGCCACTCAAAGCCCTGCAGTGAACCTCTCAGTGCGGCAGGGCAGACAGCAATGGGGTAAATGAGCTGCCGCACATTGGATAGCCTTTCCCCATTTTGGGTAAGGCTGATATGCACTGTGTCCTCAACCTTTTTCCGAGGATGCAGAGCATAACAGCCGCCTGCCACGCCACGGCTCCACAGCTGTGCCTCTCAGCGGCCACAGGACCCCTCTCCCTACACTTGCTCGTTTAACCCCCCACTGAGTTAGAGTTGTGGAGTCGTGGCTGCCAGTGTACAGCTGCCCAGAGTGGGGTATAGCTGCCCAAGGCTCAGTAGGCATCTGGTGTGGCTGTACTCAGTCAAGAAATCAACTTTCGATATTTCCCACACCCCCTCATCTCTGTGGAGATGGGGGGGGGACCTGTATGAACTGGGGCACCCACCTATGCCGGCAGACAGGTCCCCAACTCATAGGCACTGTGGGTGAGGGACATGGCCTTTGCAAGTCGCAGGAACTGGCTGTGAGCGCTGGGGAGCCCGGTTCCTCAGCACTCACACCCAGGGCATTCAAAGGCTAGCCCAGTGCACTTCCCCCTTCCCCACTGTCCGTGGCAGGGGTGCGTGAGGTGGTTGCTGGCAGCCATGCTGGGAGCTGCCCATTAGAATCCCTCCTCACCTGAGTGGCTGCTCCATAGCTGTGCCATTCAGTGGCCACGGGACCCCCTCCCCAGCCTTGCTTGTTTATAAAACCCCACCAAGTCAGAACAAGATTCTACACACACATGGCTCTGCCTGGCTGTCAGTATGAGTCTGCATTAGAGCTGAAATGGATGCTACCCATGGGTAATACCTGCAATTTCAAGCACCATACTGAGTGGTGAAGGGGAAGATAAGAGCCCATAAACGGTTATGCAGAAGCATCTACTGGAGACATATGGCTGCTTAGCAGCTGCTTAGGTAGTGCACAGGGATGGCTTTTTCTTTTTCTTTCTTAATACAGACAGTGCAATCCAAGTCGGCGCATACACCGCCAGCCGGCACAATGCCCAGCCAGGCAGTGGGCACAAATGTGCAGATGTGGATTTGCGGATGCGCGCAACAAGCCGCTCAGCACAATGGGGCACCCCTGCTGATGTGACACCGCCCCCTGAAGCCCACACGCCCCGCAGCCCAGGAGATAGAGCTCTTATCTTCCCCTTTAGAGCTTAGATTCTTTCAAACCTACTATTCAATAAACTGACAAATCTTTGGTGTCAGGAACTGTGTGTAACATTAAGTGGCCCCTGGGAGGGAAAAGCTTCCATTTAAACATATGTTTAACATTACCAGGAGTACTTTGAATAATTCCTTGTTTATTTGTCTTTTATTTCTTAAAAGATAGTTCTTTGAAAAATTCCATTATGTTGGAGGAACTGTGCCTAGATATAGGTGTAGCCTGGCCCCAGAGAGGGTTGGTGCAGAAGCCCCCTCTAGTGGTGTGAGTGGTGACTAACCACTCACAGGTTCATGAGCCTACTGTTCTCAGAGCTGAATGAGTCACGTCTTTTGGCTTAGAGGACAGAGGTTCATGCAGATAAGAGCTGAGGTTTCCAGTTCTAATCCCCACCCAGCTAGAATTGACCGGGTTATAGGGATGTAGGATAACAAAAATAAATCCTTGTACTATGGATTTTGTATGTTAAATATATTTATGTACTCAATTTCAAGAGGTAGTGTTTCTCTTTCACTACAATTGTGAGACAAAATTATAGTTTCTGAGAAAAGTTCAAGAAGCAAAGTTAAATCTGGAGGGAGGGTGAAGAGAGTGATTCATATTTATTAACAAATGGCATAGCCCCTTGATAAGCAATGCAGGAATAACAAATCAACAATACTTTATCAATACTAGAGGATAATGCGGTTCCTGTGTTGGACCCAAATGTGAGACAAAACAGGTAAGATGAGCCTGAGGAAGGGCTCTGTAGTGCTGCACAATCTCACCCACAGAAGACGCTGGTTCAATAAAAGGTGTCATCTTATCTATTCTGTTTCTTGTCTATCTTAAAGGATAGCAGTGTCTATTTTATCAGTAACTGGCTTCACAACTGGCTACAGGCAAATATAAAATTTGAAGGGCAAGCACACATGTATCAGAAACTTCTTTAAATCACCTGAATCTGCAAAACCAAATTTGAGGTTTTCTGTTAAAAGGCTCTGTCATGAGAAATTTGCCATTTCAAATCATGCCCAAAAAAAGCCACGTAAGAGGTCTTTCACTTGAGACTTTGGAACTTCCTGGATAGATGCAGAAAAAATTTTGGACACAAGATGTTCACCTTTGGTACCTCAATATCATCCAGCAACTCACCTTGTATTTACTTCAGCAATGTGAAGCAAGCGCACAAGCACACACGCATGCACACACTACCCATTTTGTTGTGATCTCCCCAGAGATGTGTGCCCATCACCTGGTCCACAGACTGACACCAAACTACGGCAAGGTTTTAGCCAGTCTGTGTCCAGGTTTGGTCTGGGATTGCTTCCCCAGCCCCAGTTACACATATGCTCCTTCTCCCCTGCAGTCTCTGAGGCTCTTCCTCCAAATGGCACCCCTCTCTCATTTGCGGAATAGGGCAAACTCAAACAGCAGGATATAGAGTGGGACTTCCATCTCATCTTCTGGTTAAACAGGGCTCAGCTGCTGGACAGGCCGGCTCTTTTTGTCTGTCTATTCCTAACCAATCAGGCAGGTATGTATACAAAAATACGGTGTTCATAGCATGGATTGATGATATATGGGGGCAGAGAACTGGAGCTTTTCCAACTCTCCCTCCCCTTCCCCCCATAATTTTTAGAACACCCTTGCTGGTATCCTGACCTAAAACGGTCAGCAACGCGACTTTAAGTCCCAACATAAGGCCTGTGAGGAAGTGTGTGTGTGTGTGTGTGTGTGTGTGTGTGTGTGTGTGTGTGACAGAGAGAGAGAGAGAGGGGCACGCAGGCCATGTCCCAAAAGCCGCTGTGGCCCTGCAAACTCTGGCTGCAACAGGACCCTTTTGGGAACTGTTACAGCTTATGCAGCTCTGATGAGCTCTAAATTTTACAGCACGACTAATCCATCTAACTTTGCAGTCTACAACAACTAAGCAGAGTGGGATATGAATCTGGTGCTAGGTCTGCTGGGATACGTTTCTGGCTCCTTTCAAACAGGCCAGTGGTGTGGGGTGGATGGGTGGAGGCCACAGTGGGTGGGAGGTGCATGGGCAACCCATTACACCTCCACGCACGGAGCATCTGCCATTGGCGCCCGTTGCTCCATGCGTGGGTGATGGGTGGAAGTGGGTGGAACACGGGAGCGCACATGCACCCCCACCCACCCACCTCGGTGGTTTTACAAATGCCCCCCCCTGCACACATGGGCGGGGGGGGGGCGCACATCCATGCAAAAAGGGCCTCTGTGGTGAACAGTGATGGATAGAAATCTCTTCTCTTTTCTGTAATGTCACTGCTACTCTCACAAGCTTCCTTCTGCTACACTTAAAGAATATCTTGCTATTTGCTCTAAGTCTTTGACTGTTTGCTCTCTTAGCCCCTGTAATTTCATTTTATCTGCTGAAGATAGTAATGATTTCCTTCAGCTTCATTGGAGCTGGATTTCCATTTTCCAAAGACAGAACATATGACTCAGATATCTTCTTGACTGAACCACCATATTGGGCATCTTTTCCCTGGTTTTCCTCCTTCCTTTTGGTAGTAATGATTTTGAAGGTTTGTTTGTTTAAGAGTATGCATGCGTTCTTTGATTTTTATCATAGGGTTAAGTTAAAACTCCATGCTGAGTCCTAAGGATTTTAAATTTTTCCACATTTGTTAGAGTCTCACTGACAAGTTCTCCTTTTATCCGAGATTACCCTTTCACAGTGCTACGCTGTGGTATCATTCTTACATTAAGGATAAAGAACCTAATTATATTGCGATCACAATTAGTTAGTGGTTCAGCTGAGCTTATTATTTCTAGAAATGAAAAACATGAACAATTGTGCGATTAGATGCCCATAGTGTCATTTCCCCCCCTTATGTTTTACAGCTGACCTTGTGTAACACTTTGCACTTCAACAGCATCTTCAGTCTTTGGATTGAAAACCTCTCACGTAGGCACTTTACAAGTGTAGAAAATGAGGCATGAAGTTTTTACACTGCTTTGCTCAAGCTCAGCTCTCACAGAGAATGAATGGCTGGGATAAGAATAGACGCAAGGGGCATCTTTAGACATAATGTCAACAGGTGTTGGAGTGTGTGTTATGACCTTGACATGTATAACAGCTTGACCCCATGTTCACCATGTGGCACTCCTTGGATGCACAGCCCATCTTGAGGTGAATCTCAGCAGGCAGGCACAACCTCTAAGCGTTTCCCAGATGTTATACCATCATGCAACACTGCCACGTTGTTCCACATGTTTTATCTGTGAACATGCAATGTGATATCATTAGACGCAATGTTGACCACATGTTCAGCTTGAACACGCAAATTATCTTGGACAGCTTTTACACAGGTGGGGGGGATGGGTGTTTTTGCATGATGGGTGGAGGTGGGTGGTTGTCCCTTTACACGGACACACACACACACACACACACCCCTCCATTCACAGGACCTCCTCCAGTTTTCTGGAGGGCTCTGTGGGTGGAGGTGGGTGGAGGTGGGTGTTGCGCAGGAGTGCACATGCACCACCACCCATCCTGACATCCTCCCCACCCACCGCTGGCCGTTTACACAGATGCCCCACGCCCAAACACTGAGCGGAGGGGTGGGGGCATCCATGTAAAAACAACCTTTGTGATGCAATGGTGTTCACATCACGAGTTCAACGAGTGTTCAGTGTGTAGTCAAATTGGTGTTGGGATTGTTACAGTGCTTACACTCAACGGCCAAACACATTCTTAGGGGTTTTGGCAGCCAATTGTCGTTAAGTCTAAAGACATCCAGGCTATTCTTTTTCACCATCCTCTAAACCACAGCCAAGTTTTACCTTGCATTAAGTGCTCATAGACAACATATAAAGTCCTGAACATTAGGCTCTATGCTGAAAGTGTAATTACATTGACTGTGAGCTACTAAAATACAGTATTCAAATGAACAAGCAGAAGTACAGGCAGACCTCACTATACCAAAACATGTTTATAATGAAACACTGTTTATAATAACCCTAGATTCAAGAAGTATTTTGATCAATAGCATATTGCCACACCCTCTTATAGTGAACACCCTATTGTAATGAACTCTTTCTCTGGTTGCATGGGGGGTTCATTATACTAAGGTTATACTGTATAAGGAACTGAACATTTTAGTTCCTAAAATTAATTTTTTTAAAAATAAAATCACTTTTTTTTTTTATGCCTCGAATCCCCCCTCAAACAGAAGACAGATATGCCATATTAAGCTGCCTCAACCCATCAAGTGTGTTATTTTACACCTTCCTCCATCGGGAACATTCAGTTAAGTTTAGTGAATGATACCACTCTGAATAATAAATATAGATTTTTACAGACTGGTGTTAGTGCCTTTTAAAAAACAATTATCAGAAGAGGCGCCAAATTTATTTAACTGCACCCCTTACGGAAAAAAAGCACGTGGTTTCAGGGCTCTTACAGAAGACAGGCTTCCAGGCACAGCACATGCTGTCTCAGAAACCTTAACGAGATAAGGAAGGGGCAGAACAGAAAGGGGAAAATGTATACAAGCCTTAAGGTGAACTATGCTCTGTGTGTGTGTGTGTATATTCTGGACCAGTTTCTGCTAGCTGCACTACTTTTCTTCTAGCACTAGCAGTAGAAATAGTCACCTAACACATTATGTCCATAAGCCACACAATAACCCTCCCCCCCCCCCCCATTTCTACTATGGTATTGGTTTTCTCAATGTATCTGTCAAATAGCTGGCATGAACCAAGAATTAACAAATTCTCGTTATTGGTTTTTTACTTTGATTACTTATCATTCTTTGTCATGTACAACTGGTCTCCAAAGGGCTTGTTCATACAAGCAAGTGATAAAGAGGTTGTTTATCAACAGGCACAGTGTGTATGCCTGCCTGCCCACACTTCCGACTTGACCCAGGATCATGGTCAAAGTCAGTAGCCAAAACAAGGTCAAAGCCAGAAGGTCAGACGTAAGGGTGTAATCCTGTTACTATGCCAGGTCAGACAGGGCCAGCCTTAGAATCTGAGAGGCCCGGGATGAAAATAAAATGCAGGGCCTGCATTTAACCACTTCCTACAGAGCCCTGCTCCACCACCTAGCAGTGGGTGCAGAAAGCAGTCATCCTGGTGTGGTGTCATCTGCTGATGCAGGCATCCTGCTACTCACACCTCTAGCCCCATGGCACAACACCATCCACCAGCCATGAGGGCACTGGCCTACTGCACCTGATGCTGGGTTACCATCCTCTGGGCTCCTTAGGAGAGTGCCAGGAGTCAGCTAGTGCAAGCACCATGCTGTGTGTTGCAGCCACATCTAATGAGAAGCCATCTTATGCTCCAAAGGGTGGGCCCAGAAGCACTTATGAGGCTTGGCAACTGTGCAGATCTCTGCTCTGGCCAGCCAAGTTCCAGATCCCCAAGCTTTCTCTGCATTCGCTGCTCATCTTCTGATCCTGCTTCTGGAAGCTTCCACTTCATTCACTGCTCTGCCTCTGGCTCCAGACCCCTGAAGCTTCTGCTTCATTTTAGCTGCTCTTCTCCTGACCCTGAAGCATCCACTACACCCACTGTTCTGCTCCACCTCTGAAGATCCTGCTTCACCCATGGCCCAGCAGCTCCAGCCTCTAGCTCCTGGTCTCCAAGCCTGTTACCGCAGCTACCTGACCATCCTGGGCCATCATAGGGTGACAGCTGCGCATTTTTCCAGATACTCACCACATATCGATACTGCCACCAACAGTTGCCACATTCAGCAAACACCCCAAATTACCATCAGGTTCCCTAAAGCCATGCTCTGCCAGGCCACGTCCATGACACCTGGGGGTTGAGAGTTGCAGGCAAGGAAAGAGCCTTGTCCCAGAGCCTCAGGAGAAATAGTCTGTCCCAAGGCCACAGGAGCACTGGTTCTAAGATTACCACAGGACTGACTGACCTCCTTGCAGGGCCCCCTCCAACCATAGGACCTGGGCCATGGCCCCTATTGGCCTGCTTAAGGCTGGCCCTGAGGTCAGAAGTCAAAGAACCAAGCCGAATCAGAAACCAAAAGTCAGAAGCTGTGAAGCCAGAGCCGAATCAGCACTCGGAGCCAGGTAGTCAGAGGTAACCAGGAAGAGTATATCAAGGTAGAACTCAGAAGGAACAGTCCAAGGCTGGATCAAGGAAAGGCAAGAGCAGGGTCCACTTAGCAAACAAACCAGGTCACCATTACATTGCTTGGTCACTTTCTGCTTCCAGTGTGCCATTAATATGGTCCCAGGTAGCCAATAAGGAAGCACATTGTACTGATGAAAGCCTGGAAACCTGGTACAATGGTAGAAAAAGTAGGTTTCCACTCTGGTGTAATGGACAGCTCCCTGGGGTGAAGCAGTCAGAGCACTCACTCTGTCTCCATGGGCCCAAATTCAAGGCTGATGAGGCCCATGGACTTGGGGTGGGGAGTCCAAAGTCCATAGACCAAATATGACCCATGGCTGGGTTTTATTTTACCCCTTTTCATTTCTTTGATCTAGCCTCCAATCTAGCTCCCACCCTCAAGTGCTGGAGGAGCATGTGCAGGGGAAAGGCAGCAGAGATGAGGGTGCACATTCAGAGTAGGGGGCTATATCTTCAGGTTAGTTCAATGAACTGGAGCCTCCCCTCCTTTCCTCTTCTATGAGCACACCACCACCACCACCATGTGCTTCATCTCAGCATTCCTACCCTACATCTCTTTACCATATTCATATCCACATCTTTATGTAGTCCTCACCCTGCAGCCCAGTACCCAGGTCTTGCAAATTCCTCCTCCTTCTTGTCTCTGGTAATGCTTCTCTTTTTACCAGTGAAATAACTCAGACTCTATGGTTAAAGCATGAATATGACATATGAGAATTCTGGCTGATGTAGGTTAACCATTCTCTGTAATTTTGGTGTGACTCATGGGCAAATAAGACTGTAGTAAATCTCAGTGTTCTAAGACTTGGGGCACAATCCAATTTTCTGTTCATCCTACTGTGATGGATACATTGTTTTTTAAAATGAAGAAAGGTCATCTAAAACTAGGGATGGGTGAACAGATTGCGGTTCGGGTTCGGCCGTTCGGTTGGGTCCTGTTCATTTTGGTTTGGGCGTTAGGAAAAAGGCTCTCTGTGCGAGGAATGATGGCCCCAGACCCATGACAGTGGGTCCTGGAGCTAGAGTGGCAGCTTCTAGGTATTGGCCACAGCCCTC
>QEPC01014420.1:2607949-2635693 GCA_003113815.1 Sphenodon punctatus | reverse complement strand
GCGCATGCGCGTATTCGGCGGCAGCGTCTCGTGTAGAACGGGCTGCCGGCTTTTTTAAGAAACAAGCACGGGCGCCGCCGCGCTCGTCTGAAAACGGCCTAAGGCTTGGTTTTTGGAAGGGCTAAGAAAGTTTAGCAGTGGACGATAAATGGGGTCGCTATTGACCAGATCCACACCTATAAATATCTAGGTATACTTTTCCAGGATTCCCTTAGGTGGAATAACCATTACAACCTGGCTAGTGTTCAGGCCAAGGGGTGTACCACAGCTCTGTTATGATTTTTTCACAAGAGGGCGGGTCTTTTTTTTTCTCTCCAGCCTTTAGGGTCTTGGATATGAAGTCCAGAGTTCGGCTCCTTTATGGCGCTGCCATCTGGGCTATTCAAAGTCTGTATGATCTGAATGCCTTTCAGACAAGATTTTTGCATACTCTGTTATATATTCCTAGTTGTGTGCCTACTGTGGAGGTCCGACTGGAAACAGGCCAGTCACCATGGGATAATTTATTTTTATTTATTTATTTATTTAAAGCATTTATACCCCGCCCCTCCTGCAGACAGCTCGGGGCGGCTTCCAACAATATAAAACAATATAAAACAGTTAAAACAATCAGCAATTAAAATACTTTCTAAAACAGGGCCCTGAGAAACAATTCAGCATTAAAACAATAAAACAAGGTAGGGGGAGGGAAACACAACCCTAACCCACCCTCCCCCCCTGGAAGCAAGCCCTTATTTTATGGCTGCGTATAAATTTGTTCCAAAACTTGAACTCCGAACTTTTTTTCTTTTTGCGAGATGATCCTTACAGGAACTCTTGGAGCCAGACTGCTTTGTCAAAAATTTGTTCACTGGGATTTTCAACTCAGGATTTATTGTTGAAAGGCTTGGGAGCTGCTAAGGCTGAGATATACGGCAGATTATTTGACCAGAGTAGGCAGGAGTATTTTGCGAGTATCTCCACCTGCAGGTCTCTAGCACATTATATTGATCTGACCCCCAGTATGGTGGCCCCAGCCGATTACTTGTTATTTTCATGTTCATTTAAGAAAATATATATGTTCATGCGAGCCAGGCTCAATGTTCTACCCACTCATGTACTGGAGGGTAGATATGGGGGGACTCCTTTTCATCGGAGACTCTGCCCATTTGATAGCCTAGTGGCCAAATCAGTATAACATATTATCTGTGATTGTCATCTTTATGATAAACCTAGGTCCCTTTGGCTGGCCAATTTTATGGACAAACTTCCTGGCAGATCCCCTCAGGAAATCGTAAGATACTTTTTGGAGGATAAAAGGCCTGCAATAACACGAGCAGTTATGTCCTTTCTGATTGATGCCTTCCAGATTAGAGAAAGGTTTTTGGCTTCCAAACCTCTCTAGTTGGTGGCCGGGACTTTTAGATGCCTGTGCCTGTGATGCTTCTTTTGTAGCCTCTATTGCTTGTATTGCTGTTTATTATGCCTTGTGCAATCTGTATGATGTTTTATGAGATTTTATATTAAGTGATTTAATTTTTGTCTGCACAGGTTGGTTACGATTTTAATGCCGATGGCTTGGTGACTTTTGTAATGGAAATTTTTGAAGATAGTTTGCATCTTCTGATAGGCTTTTGTCTTCAAAGCTTTTTGTATTTCCTTGATAGATATGTTTTATTTTTATCTGTAGGCCAATTCGTTTATGTTGATTAACTCTGTTAAGGGAAATTTTCCTTATGGCACTTACGATGTTTTAAGCTACCTCCAGAGGTATTATTGGAAATATCTGAACAGCCTCTAGGTGGTTTTTACATGTGATATGTATTTGTTTTGCTATGGCCAATGGTCACGTTAATAAATTTGTTTTGACTGTAAGCCCTAGGGCAGGGACTGTGTCTATTCCATAACTTTGTAAAGCGCCAGGTACATTGCTGGCGCTATCTAAATGCTTGTTAATAATAATAATAATAATAATAATAAACAGTCAGTGTGAAAACGATCTCCTTTTACTGTGATGGTTAAAGAAACTTTTGAGTTGGAGATATTTTATTGTGTCATTTTTTTCCCAAGCCTTTTTTCTAAATCTGTCAAAAAGGAAAATTTTCCTTGATGGAAGAGCTGTTTAGCCTGGACTAATCCCACTTATTCAATGTCCTGTCTCACTGAAGGGGCCAACTTATGCAGTGTGAGTGACCCTGTTGCTACTGACAGGTGTGGTAGGTGAAAGATTCTGATCAACATCAAGCTAGTCCATATTTTATTCTAGATGGGTAAAGAGTGACCAGTGAATAGGTGGTTCTCCCATATTTTATTGTCAATAGGACATTCTCCCACAGCAGTATTTCTAATATGTTTTTGTAGAAGTGTATCGGATTCAGTATCCACCCATGAAGATTCACAGTTACCTTGATACCAACCGTTGATAGAGCTGAGGTCCATGAATACATCTTGAAAACTGTGTTTCCCCAAGCCTCCTCTTTCCTTAGCGGATTTTAGAGTTATAATTCTAATCCTGGTTGATTTACAGCCATATGAAAGAATTTGTCAGTTTATCCAGTTTACTAATATATTTTGGGCGGTATTCTGACTTGCAAGGCTGTTATTGTGTACAATAGTCTAGGCAAGATCAACATTTTCATAATATTTATATGCCTTAACCAGCTACATGATAGATTTTGCCAAGTCTTTAAATCTCTTGTAACCTTTTCCATTACAGGTATGTAATTTTGTACAAATAACTTCTTTATGTCTTTTGTTAGATATATTCCCAATCCCAAATAATTTTTTTCTACTCACTTGGAAATAGGATAACTTGTTCCATTTCAATGGTGGCCCCAGGGTCAGCTGAAAATAGCATAACATTTGACTTACTGTAATTTACTTCATCTATTACTGTAATCAGTTCCTTAACAGATTCCACCGGACCAGAAAGAGCAGAACATTGTCTGCATACAAAGCCATTTTATACTCATTTTGTCCAATCTTCATTCCTTTAATATTTCCATTATGTCTTATTGAAACAGTAAGAGATTCCAATGCTATGCTGAATAATAATGGTGATAAAGGATACCCCTGATGTATACCTTTCTGTAAAGTAAAGGGAGGTGTTGCTGTGCTTTTTATTATAAATTGAAATTGTGGACATTTATAAATAGCTTCTGCCCATCTCAAAAAGTTCCCTTTAAATCCCATTTCTCTCATTGTATTTTTTAAGAATTCAAGTTCAATCATGTCAAACACTTTTTTGCATCTGGGGAAACTACCAGGTTTAAACAAACTTGGGCTGTCCCATGATGCATAACAGCAATTGACTTCTTGGCATTATCTGTGCCAAATCTATTTTTGATTAATCACACCTGATCAGGATCAATAAGAAAATGAATTACTTTATTCAATATCGTTGGTAATGTTTTTGAAAATATTTTTAAATCACACTGAATTAACTGAGTGAAATTGGCTAACTAGTGCAGCGTGCTGAATGCCTACCTTCTTTATGAATTAAGGCAATATTTACCATATGGAATGTTTGCATCATTTTTCCCAAGTCTAATATATAGTTGTCTATGCTGGTCAGATAGAGTATTTATTAACTCTTCTCCAAATGTTTGATAGAATTCTGCAGGATATCCATCAGATCCCACAGCTTTATTTTTTTGTAAATATTTGATGATCTTCTCGAGCTCATCTAAAGAAAGAGGCTGATTTAGTACCTCAATCTGGTCATCTATTAATTTGGGAAGGTATGATGACTTTAAAAAAAGACCAGTTTTCTCTTCACTGGGGCAAGTTGTCTTATACAAGTTATTGTTATATATAAAAGGAGACAAGTTCTGGTTCAGTGTTCTTCCTCCCAGTTTTACTGCTCCCTTCATTATCAATTATGTTGCCAATTGTAACAAGGTCCCTGAGTCGTGGGGACTTGCAGCCTCCAGCCCCCAAAGATCCAGGCCCACATGGGATCTTCTCAAAAGTGTCCTGTATTCAAAGTCCATAACAGCGATGCCTCTCCCTTAGGCGTCACCTGGCTAGGCACAATTCCTCCTGCCAGGGAATCAAAACCCCCATAGTCAGGTTTAAGCTACCAGCTCAGTCACCCCTCCTGTAGCCCTCAGCCTCTGCTGACAAGGTCTGCTTAAGCAAGCTTAGAGGCAAAGCCCTCCCTGCCTCTCCTCCCTATCTGCCCTCTCTGTCAACAGCCTCCTCTAGGTTTAAAGCTGGCCTGGCCATGCCTAGGTCCTTGGTTGCTAGGCCCTGGAGGCTAACCCAGCTAATGCACCTCAAGGCAGGTGCACCTCCTGCACTCTCAGTGGCCACACCCTCCAGGGTGGTGCTGCTTCCTGTTAAAGGTCCAGGCTCAGGCATGAGGGATGGGAATTACAGTTTTGGATTAATCGAGTTAAACCGCCCAGTTTAACCTGAAACAGAAAATACAGAATCAAATTGCTCTCCCAGTTACAAAGCTTCCATTTTGATTCTGTATTTTCTCCCACTCCCTTTCCCCAGGGCCCTGACGTGTTACTTACCAGCCTTGGAGAGCTTGAATGAAGCACCACTGCTGCTGTGGGGGCTCCGGCAGGCTCCCTCACTGCAGTGTCCTCCCTACTCTGGATCGTGCACATGCAAAATGGCCACCAGAACCATTTTACACATGCACAAAATGACCGCCACCCTTAGCCAAAACGGCAATAACTTCCCTTTGACCACTGCCATTTTGGTTAAGGGTGGCAGCCATTTTCACATGCACAAAACAGCTCCGGCGGCCATGGTGAGAGATCCTGCTGGCGCCTTCACAGCAGTGGGGGTGTTTCAATCAAGCTCTCTGAGGCCAGCAAGTCCACTCCAGGGCCCCGGGGGATGGGAGTGGGAAATATACGGGGAGATAGGGACGCATATGCACAGAACAGCCATTTTGCACATGCGCAGTTTTTCATTTTCTCAATCATTTTAATGGTTTTAATGGATTTAAATATGGAACTGAAATACAAAGCCGTAATTAAATCTGTAAAACCAATAAAACGAAGAAATAAAAAATGAAACTGGAATTTCCTCCAGTGTTCCACTCCCACCCCTATCAGGTACCCCGCCTGACCCTGATATAACAATATATTGGGGGTGTTTCTGCTTTTTTACCAAAGTGAATAGATTGTCTGCCTTATTGGCATTATAATAGAAGCATTTTGTCCCCTAATTTGTTGTGCAGTCTTGCTCATTTCAAGGACATCTATTTGGCCTTTTACATTTATTTTCTCTCTGACTTTTTTTTACTATGAGTGGTTTCAGCTTGAATTTCCAGATACTTTAGTTGCAAATATAACTTTTAATTGCAAGTATTTATTTCAAGTTAGGGCACTGGCAGTGGCAATCAATGTCCCATTCATTGCCTTAGCTGCATCCCATAGAATTAATGGTGAGATATTAGGGTCTGAATTGTATTTAAAATATGCCTCTATCTCTTCCTTTACCTGTTCCTGAAGAAGTGTATTTTGAAGTCAGTTTCTTTTCAGGGACCAGCTAAACCTTTTTGCCTCTTGTGAAACTAATTTTAGCAGATGCCAACAATGCAGCATGATCTGAAAATACAACTGGTACTATTTCTGCCTTTAGAAAGAAACTAAGACAATGTTTGTCACCTACTCGGCCCTCCTCGAAGCGGGGAGTGGCTCGGGGGCGGCGGCTGTTGTCCCTCCCCGCCTGGAGCTGAAGGGAGGCACATGAGGCAGTGGGCGCACGGCATAAGGGAAAGCGGCACGAAGCAAGCTCTCGCAATGAGTGGGAACTCGCGGCTGTCATCTTGTGCCAGGGCGCGAACCCAGCATTCGCGCTCAGGCACCATTGAGAGAACACCCTCCCACCCTCCCTGTCATACTGTGGGTAGTACTGGTCGCTGAACTTGGGTTCAGGGCTGGGAAGGAATTTTGGCTGACAGGATAATTGACTAAGTCCTGGATGATTTTTCGCCTTCCTCACAGTGTTGATTTGTAATTGGCTACAGGTGAGAAGGGGATTGGGGATTAATAGCTGTTGCACCGCAGTGGTCTTGAGAGTTAGTTAAGTTAGAGGGTAGGGATAGTCTGCTGCCAGGTCATCTCCTTAAGAGATGGGGTCCACACGAATGCTAGAGCTTACCGGCCAGCATCGTGCAAGACCCAAGGGGGGGGGGGTTTGGATCGAAAGACCTTAGGACAGGGGCTGTCCAGGGTCCTCGCCAGCTGCCCTCAATTCCTTCCTTGGGTCATGGTAGGCGAAGGCCTCCTGATCCGGCCGGGGGCAGGCGGACAGGCGTGACATTGCAGCAGCTATAGTTAACATTGGGTGATTTCAGACGATATGGGGCCCTTTGGCCCCGTACCGGAACCACTGGCTTCGTTCCCCGCCGGGGTCACCCCGTAACGGCACAACAGACGTGCCGGGGGGATCCCGGCGGGGAAAGTGGGAGGGGCCGGGGCCGCATGGCGCAACGTGCGGCCGCACGGCCCCGCCCCCTCCACGCACCCCGCCGCCCGCCCTCCGAGGAGACGGGCGGGTGGCGGGGCCAATGCGGCTGCCGCGTCCGGCCGAATGTGCCACGGCCCGGGGTCCTGCTGGGGATCCCGGGCCGTGGCGCCCGACCAGACGTGACTTTTCGTTGGTCACGGCCCAGGGTCCGTTTGACCACGCTTCCCGGGACCTTCCCCCGGCTAGCCCGGGAAGCGTGGTTCAAACGGACCCCATGTGGGGATTCACCGTGGCCAACATCTGGCGCGCCGCAAACAGACGTTCGAGACACGGTGACCACAGGTGGGTATTCACCGTGGTTCACCGTGATCTCGTAACGTCTGAAGACACCCATTGTTGCAGTACTGAGGAACATCAGACCACCTTAAGTTTACTCTACCCAAGTTATCAGTGAATAGTTAAGGTTGACAGGACCCGGAGGGGCATAGCCCCCTCCTCCCCGACAAGGCTAATAAAGATTGGTGCAGCCTGATTTACTCCACAAGAATAGTGTCCGTGTCTTCTTTCAGGGTGGGGGACAAGCGGCCTTATCAGATAATATATAGTTGATCCCTCAAATAAGACTGATGTGGAGCTGAAAAAATGTATAGTCAAGTGTTAGTGTTTAGAGCTCACCATACATCTACAAGTCCATTTTCCTAAGGCAAGCAACCTTACTAAGGCCTCAACCCGTGCATCCTGCTGACCTAGAAAAGATCTATCTTTCTAATCAAGTATACAATTAAGATCCCCCATAGCCAGTAGTGTCGTCCCCCACTCCCACCCCACCCTGAGCACAATTAAAGGAAAGTATCTTTGATAAAATTCCAGCACATTACCATTCGGAGCATATATGCTTAAAAGGATAACCTCCACATTTTATTGTGCCAACAAGCATTAAAATTCTACCTTCTTTATCTCGCTTTTCTGAGAGTAATTTAAATCTAGTGTTTTTGTTCATTCTAATAGCCACTCCACTCCTTTTGTTTGTATTGCAGGAAAACCAACGTTCTGGAAAATCTTTGGCCCTTTTTACATGAGATGCTCCAATGCATGGACGCTCATTGTCCACACAGGAGCATCTTGTGTAAAAGTGGAGGTGCGTGGATGAGTGCTCCCGTCACACACACACACAAACACACACACACACACACACACACACACCGGGGAAAAGGCTCGTTGCTCCATGAATGGGGGATGGGTGTGCACCTATGTGCCCCCACACACCAACCGCCCTCACAACAGTACACCCATGGACCACCCGCCCCCGCCCCCAGCCTGTTTAAAAGGAACCTTTGTCTTTATATAACAAATCTGTTTCCTGCAGAAAAAATTTTCAGTCCTTTTCAGTTTAAAAAAGTTAAAAAGTTTCCTATTGCAGTGCTATTTAACCCTCTTACATTCAGAGATAAGGATGTAGATGTCTCTTGTACTGGATTATCAGTTTTATGTGCCTCTCTCTCCCTTCCACCATTTGGTGGCACCTATGCTTAGATCCGACATTATGTTCCTGTCTAATTTGCAGCCTATATCTCAACATCAAGCCTTGCAACAATGAATTCATCTTTAAATTTACAAAACAAACAAAAAAACATGGAGTTATCAGCAGAACAGCTTCTCATCATTCCCAACTCCCAAGTCTTTCAACCAGTATCTCAGCTGCCATACCTATTTATATTAGTGATTAGATGCCACATTAGCACTATAAGTATGTACTCTCAGGAGAGACAAAGACATACTATATGCCACATTATTATTATTATTATTAAACATTTATAAAGCGCCAGTTGCAAAACCTGGCACTGTACAGAACATACAATCAGACGCGGTCCCTGCCTGTGGCTTACAATCTAAAAGACAAGGAGGGGGAGACAAGGAGAGGGGACAGTGGGAGAGACATGGGAGAAGACAAACAAACATTCAGGCGGATGCGAAGTCTCAGGTGCGTGTACTTGGCTTGGTTACGAGGAGGTTGGTAGCAGCAGTCAGCAGAGGAGGGCTGACAGTAAGAGCAAGGGGAAAGACTAGAGGGCATTGGGAAAGGCAGCATGGAAAAGGTGGGTCTTGAGGAGGGATTTGAAGGAGCGGAGGGAGGAGGTAAGGCGGATGTTGGCAGGGAGGGAGTTCCAGGCATGTGGGGCAGCGAGGACTATAGCACTATAAGAATGTACTCTCAGGAGAGACAAAGACATACTATATTAATAAATTCCCATTTTTTAAATGAATTTTCTTCCATAACAGAATCTGTTGAATGGAGGCAATTAGGTTTGGATGTAGCTTCATAAAATTTTCAAACAGCTGTCAAGAACGGAAGCTCTTCCTTTTTCCATTAAAGGTGAATATCTTACCAGCTTGACAGGAAACACAACCATGGATTTGATTCCCTGTTTTTCCAGCAAGTCTCTGTGCTTATTCTATGCTCTTCACTTCAGGGTCTCCATGCTGTAGTCTGGGAAAATTTAAAAAAATTCTTCCCAGAAGGATATATTCTGTATCTGTCTAGCCTCTCTCAGTACAGCTGCTTTATCCTGGAATTTTAGGAATTCCACTATTATAGTTCTCGGGTGTTCTTTAGGTTTAGGTTTGGCATGCAGAGCTCTGTGCATTCTTTGATTTCCATATCTGGTTCTGTTTGATCAGACGTCATTAATTGACTCAGGAAGTGTTTTATGACTTGTAATGGGTCATCCTGCTCTGCTCCCTTAGAAAAACCAATAAATCTTAAATTCAGTCTCCTTCCCTGATTTTTCCAAATCTTTTGCCTTTACAGTTAAAGTTTGGGTTTGTTTATTTAACTCTAAATAAGCATCAAGCTGCAAACTTTTATCTTCCACCCTCCCAATCCTCTGTTTGGCATGTTCTAGCCTTTTCTTCAAATTATCAAACTTTTTATCCACATTATTGGTTGTCTGCTTAAGTTCAGTAGCTTCTTTAAACAATTTTTCTTGGACAGTATGCATCTTCTTAAACTCCAGTTTAAAGTAAGATCAAATAAAATCCAACTTACTTGCAGTCTCTTCCATGTTGGTCTTCTCTGCACATGGCCCTTTATTTGGGGGGAGGCACATTGTTCAGGCTTTGACTGAGCCCTTATCTTGTTTACCTTTGGATTTTGACATCCCTTTGAAGATCTTCAGTAGTTGAGATACACCACTCTTAAGGTGGTTTTACACACGCGCCACACATACGCGCGGAGGTGGTGGTCCGCAGTTGGTAAGTGAAAAGAGGGCGAGTGCTTCAAACGAGTGGCCCCACACATGGCCACCCTGTCCATGGACTGCCCACCTCATCACTGCACTGCAATTTTTTCTTGTCAGGAAATACTCCTACATGACCAAAGTGATGCTCAGGATGTTTTCCATTTCCCACATACAAAGGATAGCTTGGTCTTCTCCATGAAGAGATGATGTACTGAGCCTTTGGACGTGGTTTCTGTCATGTCCAAAGTATTACAGAGATGCCTCAACATCCCTATTTGGGGGGAAAGTTCCATTAAGTCTTTAATTACTGCAAGTGGTCAGGAGCTCATTTAACTAACCATTGAAATAAGGCTACATGAGGCAGGTCCAGTCAGATCCCCTGTCCACCCTGGGGAAGGCCATCACAGCTGCTACACTCTGGGCCAGTAGGAAGGGCAGTCTAAATGAGTAACTCCACACCATGGGGAACCTGGGCAGGGGCGCCAGCCATCACAAATCCCTCCTCACTACAAGTCAATTGAGGAGCCCTCCACTTGGGACAGGAGTCACTCCCAGACTTCTGCTGCACAGTAGGAAGGCCTCCAGGAAGATCTGCTACCAAACACCTGATGGAGGAATGTGCTCACCCCTGCCAAACAGCTAGTGGGGGGCCCAGGGGAGCATGCTCACCCTGGCTCCTGAACAGCGATCTGGCAGCTAAGGTGAGCATGCGCCTCTGCACCAGATCCTCAGACTTTGCCTTGCACCAGAGCTGCATGGGCCGACAAGATGAGAGGTGGCCCCATGGCCCCACATTAGCCAGGTGAGGCAACAATAGCCTGCGAACACATCACTGGTCTTCTCTGGCTGACACATCATGTAGCAGCCAGATGCTCACGCTGAGGCGGAAATGGGCGAACATCTGGTGGATGCCAGGCAGACGGCCAGCTGCATCATGGGCTAATGTCTAATGTGGGATAATATCTTGTGTGGCCCTTATGCATAAACAGAAGGAACCTCAAGCTTAATAACCGGTATAAATTATGCCTTCCACTAAGGCCCTTTTCAGTGGGGGGGGTATGGGTGGAGGCCACAGCGGGTGGGCAACGTGTGGGAAGCCCATTGTACAGATGCCCACCCACCCCCATGCATGGAGCATACACCATTGGCGCCCGTTGCTCTGTGTGTGGGCAATGGGTGGAGGTGGGTGGAGCACAGAAGTGTGCACGTACCCAACCCACCTGCTGTGGCGAATCGCACAGATGCCCCCCATCCACCACCAACACACACGTGGGCAAGGGAGGGAGGCGCATACATACAAAAAGGGGCTTAGTTCTAAACACTAGTATTTTCCCCTCAATATCTCAATTCCTTCATGCTTTCCTACTCAGAAATTCACCGCAAGTAACCGTAAATACCTTTTAAAAGCAGGGGTTTCAGCCATTTCAGTATAATCACAGGACCACTAGAGCAAGTCACAGATTGTTCACAGATGAAAGAAAATCACTCAGACTAGTCTCAATAAAGGAAGTGTCACAGAGATGGAAAGGCTGGGTTGCGCTGCAGCAATAAGGCTGCTTCGAGCCAGTTAGGGAGTGGGAATAAAAATACACATAGTTATCTCCTTTCCTTTGCAGTGGAGGAAGCCAAAACAAATATACAACAAAAGTTACTACATCAAAGTAATAAGAAGAAACCATAACTGAAATTGTGAATATACTTCTTAGCCAGCTATGGCTTTCTGTGTCCTTTCTGGTATGTTTTATCTCGTTCCCCTGAGGTTTTGGTTTATATTGGCTTCATAACTGAGGTGACTAATATACATGTGCCTTAAACAGGGTTTGGCTAATGTGTTGCTTCTTAAAATGGTATACAGACCCATCTCAGGAGCTTACATGCATGCCTGGAGCCTTTATTCTACAAGAAAGCCCAGAAAGAACTGGGTTCAGCATCACTGCAGCTGGACTGCTAATGACACAGTATGCTTGGGGGGACAGTGGGCTTTTTGCAGGTTTTAGTAAGATACTCCAGCATTTTAGTTTCAAGAAGCAAAGAAGTTTGCTCCTGGGCCAGATAAGTTCCTTATTGAAAAGTATACCTTGATTTTGTACACGTTGCCTTTCTATTGGGTGTCTTCTTGTGTGGGTTTGTTTTCTCACTGGGATAAAGTCCAAGAGAAGTCCAATATATCAGCAATTCAGGCATATACATGTTCTGCTACCAATAGTGATGTACAAAAAGAAATATCTTAAAATGTCATTTTTAAATGCTTTTAAAAACCCTGATCTATGGAATACAGGGTATGGAAATAAACTCAGAGGCAAGCAAAACAGAAAAATTCTGAGAACACCCAAACTAAGCACTATTTGAATAGTGAAACCTTTTCTCTGAAGTGAGAGCTACATTCAAGAAGCATCGAATTATGCATAAAGACTCTTGGGGTTCTTTTTCTGTTTCCAAAATGTGAGCCTTTCCTGAATGTGCATCACTTTCTCAATCTGAAAATGAGGTCTAATTATAATCCTTTCTTCACAGGAATGATGAGACCCTTATCCTAACCTGTTCCCCACAGGAGAGCTGCAATACTTGATTCCTTGTAGTGATTAAGAGATCCCTCATTAGCAGGGATTGATTAATAAAATAATCATGAAAATGAACTATTTGCACAACAGCTTGTTTAATAAAACAGTTTAGGTGTCAGCACACACCCATGTATCAAAGGTTACAATGAGCCAAGAAAGTACGATCAGTAGAGCAACTAAAATCTCTGCCTTGTGCTCATGTAATGAATGTTGACAAACTAGGTACACACCCATGTCTCATATTCAAAGATTGCTGCTTTCCCCTTTCTGTACTGTGAACCGCACATTAAACAGCCAAAGTAGAAAGCCACATCTATAGCACTGGGGAGCGGGGGGGGAGGGGGGGTGTAAATGTCTAGGCTTGCACAAACTGTAGCAATGAAAGCATGACTGACACCATGATCATCAGCAAACCACATAGTGTGTGGGTTATGGAACACACAACTCTGCTCAAAAATCAAAATGAAACAGAACAACCAACTTATAGACGACAGTCACTGAACTAAAGAAGAATATCAATTGCTTTCAGTTGTACCACACCAGCACTTAGTCTTAATAACCTCTTTTGAAGACACCATATAGTA
The DNA here is from genome assembly GCA_003113815.1 of Sphenodon punctatus. Lineage (NCBI taxonomy): Eukaryota > Metazoa > Chordata > Lepidosauria > Sphenodontia > Sphenodontidae > Sphenodon > Sphenodon punctatus. The sequence goes on along the minus strand of QEPC01014420.1, from coordinate 2,622,895 downwards.
CATATTGGAACCTAATGGAAAAATGAACAAATCTCACTTTCCACTCCATGGATGGCCACTGAAACAGACACAAAGGCAAGACGTTAACGTGTGTTTGTAAACTCCATGGCAAATATGGAACCAGTGCAGCATAGGCCCCATTCAGACATGGTTTAAAACAGCACTTACAAGTGCGGGCACCTAGATGCGAAGGTGAAGAATGGTACGCAGATGACATCTGAAAAGGCACCACACGCATGCTTGAGCAAACCCGTGCACTGACAGATGCACTCTACCAACCTGTTTTTTTCAGGTCGGTAGAGCGTGCCTGTCAGGGCACCGGCAAGCTCAATCATGCGCATGGTGCCTTTTCAGATGTCATCTGCGCATGCATTATTCACCTTCGCATCAAGCTGCCTGCACTTTTAAGTGCTGTTTTAAACCACGTGTGAATGACATCTTAGTCCCAGCTGAGATGTTTTTTTCCTTCAGAACTCAATACCTTTTGGTTAATAAAAATACAAAATGCATATGTAAAATTATTGTAGACAGACTGATGGTGTGTAATGTAACATCATGGACCTAGCATCATTTTCCAAATGCTAGCACCATATTTTGCAAATGTTGTGAGGTCACAATGCCAAAAACAGATTTGTGCATCTCCAAAAACTGTTCCGCTTTTATCTCTTCAACCTCTTACATTTCATCACACTCTTTAAACAATGGACACACCTTACATCATGGCATGTTCAAGATGAGATGAACCATTTATTATTTATTCGAATTTATCTGCTGCCCTTCCCACAAAGGAACAATCTGTAAAACAATCTGTAAAACTATAATAATAAAAAAAAAATTGTTATTGTTTTATTAACAACAATAATAAAATTCAAGCTAGAAAAACTTGCATGCTCCTCAAAACTCCCACTCGCCCCACAAACTCAATCAACCTATATCCATACCCGCCAAATGCCTTTTCAAATAAAAAAGTTTTACACCGCCGCTGGAAGATGCTTAGGATCAGGCTCAAGAGAACATACTCGGGAAGGGAGTTCCACAAAACCAGGGCAGCAACCGAGAACACCCTTCTGCACACCCCCAACCCACGGACAAGGGTAGCAGATGGAGCCTGCAAGAGAGCACTCCCAGCTGACCATGGGGCCACAATAGGACATGGTAGGAGAGGTGGTCTTTCAGATATATGGACCCAAACCATTTAGGGCTTTAGAGGTCAAACATAGCACCTTGAATTGTACTTGGTAAGCTATAGGTAGCCAGTGCAGACTTTTGAGCACCAGTGTAATGTGCTCCCAGTGACCCATCCCCAGAAGGAGCTGGGCCGCCACATCCTGCACCAGCTGCAGCTTCCGAACATTTATCAAGGGCAGCCCCACGTAGAGCACACTACAGTAATCTAACCTTGAGATGATGAAAGCATGGATGACAGAGGCAAGTTCTGAATCAGAGAGAACAGAAACTGAGGTAAAGGACAATGAACTGAAACACTTTGTCAGATCGAATGTTACATCCAGTAGAGCATACCCAAATGGACATACTCCTACAAGTCTAGTAGTCCTGTATATTTTGCTATATTTTCCAAATGTAATGTCTTTAACACATCTTTGAGCCTTTTATGGGGACAAAAATCAAAAGATTGTGGGTCACAGAGTGGGGTTTTATTTTATTTTGACATTGTCTATCTCCAGCTATTTCACTTTCTGGATGGGGGAAACAGTGAAGAAGAAATGGCTCTGGAGGATTCAGGTCCCAAAGATGATACCCAGTAGTAAAACCAAGCCATAACAAAAAGCTGATGAAAAGCAGATAATAATACAAGGTGAATCCCAGCCATTATTATCAACAGTTGACCTACTCTTATCTTAAGGATGTTCCCAGCTCCCCTTTATTTTCCCAGGTGGATTGACTAAGGTCCACTGAAGTCAAACAACTTTGTCTGAGGTCACACCTCCGCAGGGTTTACCCAGCTAGGAACCTCCTGAGACTCAGTCTCATTTTGCTTTATGTTGCCATGTTTGCTTATTTTTCCATTCGATGTTATTGTACCTGGGCTCAGGCGAGATAATTAGTAAAAGGTTCCTGAGATGCACTAATAAATCCCAATATCAGTTAACAGGACTGGAGTTTATTTACCTACCCTTCACTATCCTGAACATTTATGTACGTAATTCCTCTTATTTAAATACAACTGATTGCAAAGGTGTCTGAGGATCTAAACTGCTCATATTTAGACAATCTTTGATTGGTACTAAAACACTTTTATATAATCCTGATGTCTTTGAAGACAAACTGTTGCTGACAACATGACTGTTTAAAGAGCAAATTTAACATAAATCATTTATTAGTCTATGCTTTCTATGAACTGAACCTGCCTATGCTAAGTCATTTAAACAGACTCGAACCATTTCCCTCCCCTCACCACAGCGTTAGCCCCATAGCCTCCTGTTCTCATTGCATCAAAGGTATCAGTTTGGTAGCAGGAAAATTTATTATTCAACCAAGCTTCCTATGCCAAAATGTCAGCTGCCACTATATGGATGACAGAGTAATGCATAGTTGGAGGTATGTAAAACATACTTTGTCTTTGCAGATTATATTCCCCAGGCTGCATCTACATATGGGAAATAATCACAGCGGAAATTAAAACCCCTGATGATTTTAAATTAGACTCTGTCCCTGCCTCCAATTTCTTACACAAGCTGGATGTTTTTAGACTGATATAAATATCTCTAAGCAGTTGTATTTGGAGAGTGACAGGATGAAAATGTAGATAGAAACTAGCGATGGGCGTTAAGGATTTGGATTAATCCATACCAAATGGCAACATGCCTGTTGCAGTTTCGATTAAAATCTATAAATTAAATAAATAACTGCACATACACAAAATGGACACTGGACCGTTCTACACATGCGCAACAGTGTCGCCATTTTGGAAAAAGGCAACCAGTCTGCACATATGCAGTGGCCATTTTGCATATGTGCAGAATGGCTGGCCTTTTCCAAAATGGCAGTGACACACTGCTGCCATTTTGAAAAATGGCACACATGCACAGAATGGTCCAGTGGCCATTTTGCACATGTGCAATGTTTTTAAACAATGTTATTAATTTTTATTTAAATATAGATCTGTACTATGGATCCATAATTAAATTCAGACATTAAAGAACTGGATCCGTAATGGAACTGAACCCATAATTTCCTCGGGTGCCCACTCCAATAGAAACAAAGGAAGGGCTGGACTTACCACAGGGCGACCCATGGCAACTGCCCCAGGATCCACTATTTTTTCTACTTCTGGGGCCCTGCAGTGGCCACTGTTTTCACCAGGGTGGGTGTGGACCTCCCTTCACTCCCAGCAGGGCCCCAAACATGACCACGCCAAGGCCTCCAAAGAGGGTATCCGTAAGAAAATTGCTCTGGGGGAATTGCCCTCTGATCTCGATGGCCGTTCGGTCGAGGACCTTGTTCTGGTGGCTTGGAATACCTTGCTGGTGGAGGCTATCGACTGGACGGCTCCGAGGCATCTGCTCCCCTGGCTCTGGCACCTCAGGTTACTTTGGTTCACTGAGGGGCTGCGGTGCTTGAAGCAGGAAGGATGGTGGTTATAGCAACGATGGCACCATTCTCATGCTGAAGCGGACAGGTTACGGCATAGAGCTAGTTTACGGGCCTATGCCATGGCCATGAGGGCAGCAAAGAAGGAATTCCTTGCTGCCCTCATAGCAGCCGCAAAGTCTCGTCCAGCTGAGCTGTTCCAGGTGGTGAAGGGGCTGGTTAGTCTGGCCTCCCTCCACCTGGGTGTGGAATCTTCCAGGGCCCACTGTGACATGTTTGTCAACTACGTTGCAGATAAGATTGCTCGGATTCACCACAACTTCTGTGCTGTAGTTTCTGCAGAACAAGGAGAGTCAGAGGATGCAGAAGCCCCGTCTGGTCTGATCTCATGGGATCTGTTTCTGGAGGTGCTGCCAACTCCTCCTCCATGTGCCTGCCCTATTTATTTATTTATTTATTTTATTAGATAATTTTATCCCTCACCCCTTCTACAAAGCAGCTTGCAGCTTGTATAAATACAAATATAAAACCATTTTAGGGGGAAACCATAATAATATAAACATAACACACACACCCCATCCCTTCCCTCACTTGTCCCCTCCACCAAATGGCTGGTGGAATAACCAGATTTTACAAGCCCGATGAAAAGTCAACAGGTCCAGGGCCAGGTGAGCCTCCTCTGGGAGGGAGTTCCACAGCTGCTACCAAGAACGTCCTCTCCATAGTGACCCCCTGATTTACTTGGAGGACCTCCAAGAAGGCACCCCCAGCAGACAGCAGGGACCAATCGAGGACCCAGGGAGTGAGGCGGTCCCACAGATAGGTCTTTCCAAGGCCATGTAGGGTTTTAAAGGTGAGAACCAACACCTTGAATAGGGCCCAGAAGAAAATAGGCAGTCAGTGCAGAGAATGAAGCACTGGTGTAATGTGCTCCCGGCAACCCGACCCTGTAAGGAGTCGGGCCGCTACCTTATTCACCAGCTGCAGCCTCCGGACTGTCACCAGCGATAGCCCCATGTAGAGTGCATTACAGTAGTCCAGTCTCGAGGTAAAAAAAGCATGAATGATGGTGGCCAGGTCGGAGTCTGAGACAAAAGGCCAAAGTCGCCAAACCAGATGTAACTGTTGGAAAGCCCCTTTCGCCACCGTCTCCACCTAGATATCAAAGCAGAGTTGGGAATCCAGGAGCACCCCTAAACTCTGCACCTGGGAGACCAGTGAGGGACAGACCCCATCAATGATGGGGGAAGTCACACCCGCCGCTCTCCCCACCAACATTACCTCCATCTTGTCAGGATACAGCTTCAGTTGGTGCTGCCTCATTGAGTCCCGCACAGCTGTCAAGCATTGGGAAAGCACAGAGACTGCGGGGCCTGGGTCTGTTGAAAATGAGAGGTACAGCTGAGTGTCATCAGCATATTGATGACTACTCACTCCGAACCGCCTCACGACCGCGCCTAATGGCTGCATGTATACGTTGAACAAGAGCGGGGACAGAATAGAACCCTGCGAGACATCACATAAGAGGTCACGGGGGGAAGATGACTTATCCCCCAGCACCACCCTTTGGGTCTAACTGGATAGGTAGGAACAGAACATTGTAGAACAGTCCCAGCAAATCCTGCCCGGTCCCGCACGTGAGTCACCAACAGCCCATGATCAACCATGTCAAAAGCAGTCAAGAGATCCAATAGGACCAGTAAGGTCGAACGTCCCTGGTCCATCTCCCGCACAGGTTGTCAACAAAGGCCACAAGTGCAGTCTCAGTGTCATACCCTGAGCGGAAGCCAGTCTGGGATGGATCTAGGAAGCTGAGGCCATCTAGATGCTCGTGGAGCTGCTGAACCACCATCTGCTCAATAACCTTCCCTAAAAAGGGAAGGTTAGAGACTGGCAGATTGCTGGTGAGCGAATCAAAATCAAGTGATGGTCTCTTGAGCAGAGGATGGACCATCGCCTTCTTCAAACATTCTGGCACTCTACCCTCTCAAAGGGAGGCACTGATCACCCCCGCCAGCAATGGCTGTAATGTCTCCCGGCAGGCTTTAACCAGCCAGGATGGATCCAGTTCACAACAGGTGTCCCTAACCGCCCCCAGAACATCCACAGGAAGAGATCTGTGTGGCCTAAAGGCTTGCATACTCTGACCAATAGAAGCGGGTCTAATAAAAGATATCACCTGACCTATTTTATTTCCATCTCTTACTGTACTGAAAGTCTAGAGAGAGTCTAGTGAAAGTAACACTGAACCATCAGGGTTGGGCACAAATACTGTGTTTTGGAGATCAGTAGAGAAAGAACAAGAAGGAAAATGGTGACCAAAGGGATGGACAAAAGAAATGTACTCGCCAGTTAGGGATAACTTCATTATTTACCTGAATACAAGTCTTCCTTCTGGGAAAACTATGGCTAGCAGTGGAAATGCCTTCCATGCATTAGTGAACAGATCATCTGGTGCAGCAGAAGCAAGGCCCAACCAAAAGAACAGTCGTTTTTTAGTGGAACTCTTCTCTTGCCCCTTCACTACAAGGACAGGACTCCAGGAGAGGACCACCACCAGTACCCTGCTGCTCCTCTGCCACCAGGTCCCATTACTGGTGATCTGCAGTGTTCTGCCAATACAATTGGCTTGGGGGTGCTAAGCCTCCTGTATGTGCCACCCCAGCTTCATTCCTGCTCATTCAATGTTTGAAACAATATCCCACTTCCTGGCCACCAAACAAGCATTCGCACTTTCTAAATCCCTTGCTAAATTCCACACTGACACCGGTGTCTGCATCACTGTCCTCTTCATAACCAGCCTCCCTCTAAATTGCTCCATTGCACCAGACTGCAAGCTCTTCATGGAAAGGACTGTGGTGTGGTGTTTTTTTTTAGTGTTTTATGAAGTGCTGTGTACATTTGCAGTGCTACATGAAGCCAAGAACAATACTGAAGGATGTCGGACTGACAACCTTGGAGATTGATAGCTTCTCACAGCCCAACTGCATTACGCCAGTATTAGCATTTTATCTTGCTTTGCTTTCTGTGTCTAGCAGTCACCTCTGTAACCATACAGTCACACTACACAGCCATTGCTTCAAATTGATCCTGGAAGTAAGGGCTCTGCTAGCTTTTTAAAGTACCCTGTTCTCTTCAAAATCATGTTTGTTGATTACAGGCTCAAGGAAAACATTTTAAGGGTCAACAGTTTGGGGGACTATGTATTTCTCACATCCCCTAAAACCCGTTTCCGTAAAAGGAGTCTCCTTCAATTCATGAGTGGGATAACAAATCTAATACTGACAGCAGATGAATCACAGTCAGAGCTGGAATCCAGTTCCCAAACACATAGCAACAAGAAGATCTCAGACAGCAAGCAACTGCCTCGGCTTTAGTCCTTCAGCAAACTAGCACCTAGCAATAATAATATATTTTATTTGTCTTGACGTATCAAGGTTTTTGACAAGATCACACAAATACAAACATACAAAAAACATATAAAAGTAAATATCACAAAAAACTGCTAAAAACAAATTGCAAACATTTTGCTAAGATAGCACAATCACCTTTATACCTCACTTATTGTGTACCATCCTTTCGTGGCAGATCCTTAGTAATCAACCCTCCAAGGGGAAATCCAAACCCTCCAGGGAAGCGCCTAGCAATATGACACAAACATATGGAAAGCCAGTGCAGCTTGTTAGGATCAGTCCCCTCTACAAACTATTAAGGGCATAGCTATACTGGGGACAGGTAATGCAGCTGCATCGTAGCCACAAGCCTAGGGGTGGGGCGGGGTCCAAGCTCCAAGGTGCATCTTCTGTCACTAGTTTGGAGGAAAGGGGTGGGGGGGTCTGAGGGGCCTCATTCCATCTTCTGCACCAGGGCAAATTCCAACCTAGCTGCTACTATGCTTCCAATCCTGCAAACTATAACCAAACCACAGTGGAATTCAAAGTCACAACCAGAAACACAACTGCAGCTACAACTGATTCACAACTGTAGGCTTGTGAATCAAGGGTGGTATAACTGGTAGTTTCCCTGAATCTAAGCAATCACACCGGTGGGATTTGCTGTAAAGACATTCCTGCTGCACTACATGCAAATGCATGACTCTCACATGCCATAACATTCCGCCCACCCCTCCACGATGCTCTCCTAGCACAATCTCTGAGGGCCCTCAATGCTGGCATTGCAGGCACAGGACTCCAGTAGGAATCACCGCACGCACATTTGCTACACAATACAAGCCTTCAGGTTCTTCCCTATATCTAAAAAAAATTAATGAATGCAACTTTGAGAGGATTGTGTCTTCCTGGCATATTCCTTAATGTGTGTGTGTGCGCGCGCGCGTCTGGCCCTGAGTCTGGGGGCCCATCTGGCCCCAGACCTCCCGAGTTTCCGTAGGAATTGTAAGACCTGGCTGTTCTGCCAGGCGTCTGGCGAGGGAGAAGGGTGAGGGTGGATGGGATGGTGGGGGTTATGGGGTTTTTTTCTCACCATTTTTATTATTATTTTTATTGAATGTTTTATATATATTATTGTATTTTTATTGTATTTTATTGATTGATTTGTTAGTCGCCCTGGGCTGCCTGGCAGGAGGGGTGGGGTATAATTTTTTTAAATAAATAAATAAATAAATAAAATAAAACAGTAGACAAAACTAAAAAGGAAAGAGAGCTTTGCCCAGCAGGATAACACAGATATTCCCTGGTGTTAATGGAGGACGGGAACTGCTGGTGGCCCTTCTGTCAATGTCACTAAGTCTAATCCTGCCGATCATATCGTGTAACAAATAAGGCTGCAGACCATTGTCCAGACAGCCTGCTCTTATATTAATTTTGGCTGAGATTTTCAGTCACTGGTCGGTTTTGTTGCCCAAGCTCCACTGATTTAAAAACTCACGGGGAGCTTTGAAAACTTCCCACAGCCTAACAATTTAAATATTACACTGAGAGGAAGATGTTTGTGGTCACTTGATTGATTAACAAGCAACCAGAGAATTTTGTGGAGCATGGGGGATTAAACAGCTAGAAAATGCACAGGCTTTAGCATGTGATGCTAAATCAAGTTAAAATCTCAAGCTATTAACCTCAAACCACTTACTCTGAAGTGGCCCTATTAGAGGGCATTTTCAGACAAGAGACACTCTCCATCCACAAACACCCCCCCACACACACACACACTATACATATTGCAGGGCTGCAGTGTTGACCTATGGGTGCCCTGTAACATGTATAGTGGGTGGGCGGTGGTCGAGTAGTGTGTGGAGAGTGTCTTGGCTGTAAATGCCCAGAGCCAATAGGAATCCTCTGGAGAAAGGAGTTTGAGGATTGTGGCTTGACTTGTTTCTGGATTCTCTTGGGAAAGCCCCTCACAGAAAATTTTTTCTAGTGTGTGTATGATTAAATTATATCAGGCTGATTCCTTACAAAAGCTTGGATATGTGGAGACTAAATTTGCTTGGATGGAGAAATTAACAAGGTGGCAGATAACACCAACAGAATTGGGTGTGACTTGAAACTCGAGTAAGCTAGTCAAGGCTAACCCTGTAACTTGAATTAGTCAAAATAGAGTCAAGTAAATAAATATACTTAGGATTTTAACTTTTAGCACATATTAAACACATCTTTCTATCCTTTCATTTCAACAAACCTGAGCAAAATTCCATACTCTCATGTGCGAAAGGCCTGCAGGTCATTGTGTACAATAGCTGCCCTCTGACAGCATCTCCCAAACTTTCAGTTGCAGTACTCATTTCACATATTGCTCTCCTGCATGTCATTTCTAGACCTTTTAACTTTATCAGGCTTGAGAGTCTAACCTTCTTAGAACAAATTCTGATGGTTTTATCTGCCACCTTGCTAATTTCTCCCTATTTAGCCTTCCTTAATGCTGATAAGGAACTAGTCTGAAATAATTGAATCATACACACTAGAAGGTTCTTTTGTGAGGGGCTCTCCCAAGAGAATCAAGAAAACAAGCAAAGTATATTCATTGTTACAGACAGTGCAAAGGCTGGCCCAAGCTCACCTGACCCTGCTAGCAAAGCACTCTTTTTTCAGCATGCATTAGCTATTCCACACTAATTAAGAAAGAAAGATAAGCTGCTCTGTGTGGAAGGCTGCCAGCCTAGTCTGAGAACAGGAGCTTCACTGCATCTTCTCTCCAATTAATAATCCATAAACTGGACTTGAACATGCAGGCTTGCTGCCAACCAGCTGTAGCCACTACATCTTTTCATCATTTCCAGTGTCCAGGCCTTCCCTATATTCATTTTCAAACTGGCATGGAGTAGCTCTGTTGTTTGGAATAACTGGTAGAAGGGACTTTAAGTAAATCAGCAAAAAACAAAAACAAAAAAACCCCACAAACAGTAGGGGTGGGACACCAGGGAGAATACTGGATACCGGATGTACCGGTATCGGATCTCCCAGGTACCAGATTTACCAGTATCGGCATACCAGATTTTTAACATTGGCCGTGGTAACGGATTTTTTACATTGCGGCTATTGACTTCAATGGCCGCAATGTAAAAAATCCAGTACCGTGACCAATGTTAAAAATCCGGTATGCCGGTACAGGTAAATATCGGATTTATTGGATTAAGCCGATACACCCAAATACCGGCAATATCGGATCTTGGGAGAACCGGAATTCCCACCCCTAACAAACAGCATTTCTGTGAAATGAGGTGACATGCAATGCAAATTGACATAAAGTTGTACTTGGAAACTAAGGGTGAAAACAGATGCACTATGGCCTGTCTGGGCCAGAGACTCAGTGAGTTTCTGGGCTGCCAGATATGGACCTGCTGCTGCCCCAGGCAGGTAGGTGGCTGGCCCAGATGTGGTCCTCTGGAAGATCCTGAGCCCACAGTTCAGGCCAAGGGCTAACCAGGCAGGCCAACTGTGGCCATAGTGGGTCTGTGCACCTGTTCTCGCCACCATCCCCTCCTTGGGGGGGACAAGGGGTAGGAGGCAACTGCTATGACTTACAGCTATGGTGGCCCAAGATTGGTCATCATGGCTGCCTGTCATGGAGGGGGGCGGGACGCTGGGGATGCTCCAGGAATGGATCTGCCTGTCCGCGCATTTGTTCTCTTCCCCCACTGAGAGTGTGGCAGGGAAGGTCTCACTAGCCGGCCCAGTCAGGAGTATGTCTGTTCAGTGGCCCAGCCTGATCTGGCCAGGGACATGTAGCCAGCACACCAGCTGCGTGTCTGTTTTCACTCTAAGCTGCCAAGCTACTTAATGTGCACAATTAGGCTGACTTGTGTTTCAAATAATAGGAGCAGCCTTCACTTTAGTTCTGAAATAACATTTTTATTCCTATTTTTCTGTCCATATGCTTCCATCCAAACATCTAGGCTAACATATTTATGTATCAAATTAGAGACTCAAAATATCATGTAGGAAAGATGCTTAACTCATAAATTCAGCTTTCTATTTTTTCACCCCCCTTAGGAGGTGAAAACCATGCTCTTCAGGGTTGATATGTGGAACAGTGATGGATTTTTATTCTCTTCTTGGCATTTTGTACAAACATAACTGGGCACTAGTCCAAAAAAATGTCCTATTATTAAATCTCTGCAGCTATCATGATCAAGTGAATGAGCGGGTATACGATTTCTATATAAGGAAATCCTTCCTTCACTCGAAGATTCCTGCATATGGTAGAAATGTTATAGATACTCCTCTTTATGCCCACACAATCCCACCCTTCATGTGGAATTTTATTATTCCAGTGGAACTGGATATCTATGTTTCTTACAATCATACCATTCATTAAGCACCAACTTCTATAGATGCTGAACTATATTCAAAAGTATGCATGCAAATGTGCATTCACGGATTGATGCAAACATGTGCATACCTGTCTGTGCCAACAAAGTAAAGGGTTTGGATGGATTCAGACTCATTTGCCTACACAAACCAGGAGAATACAGAAACCCAAGTTTACTTTCACAACATGGTCTGTGACATCCAGAAGTTATGTACAAAAGAAATAGTTATCAGGTTTGTAACTAGACCAACTTCTTTCAGGTCCTTTTCAAATGGGCTGCGGTGGGTGGGTGGGGAGGGGGGCAAGGGGGAGATGGGTCTGCGCCTACAGTGGGTGGAGGAGAGCGTGTGCCCATTCCCATGGATGCGCACCATCTCCACCCACCTCCACCAATCTCCATGCATGGAGCAACCGACATTAGATCCTGTTGCTCCATACGTGGGTGATTGGTGGAGGTGGGTGGAGCACGTGAGCACACATGCACCCCCACCCACTGCCGGTGTTCCCACAGGCACCCCCTACCACTGGAGATGACCCAGTGTTCTTATGGATGCTCCCCCTCCACACGGTCTTGGTCTGTCATACCTCAGGGACCGCCTCACCTTCCGCGCCCCGGGGTGGCCACTTCGGTCTGTCGGGGGCGCCTTCTTGGAGGTCCCCTGTGTAAAGCGGGGGGCCACGGTGGAGAGGGCGTTCTTGGTGGCTGGGTCACGTTTGTGGAGCTCCCTCCCGGAGGAGGCTCATCTGGCCCCGGGTTTGCTGTCCTTCCGCCAGGCCTGCGGGACTTGGCTATTCTCCCAGGCCTTCAGAGGAGGGGAAGGGGGGTGGGATAAATGTTTGGGGGGGTTGGTTTTTAGGATTTTAGATGTTTTAATTTTGTGAATCAGTGTTTTAATGTTGTTTTAATTGTGTTATTTTTTGTACTGTAAGCCACCCCGAGATGCCGTCGGCATGAGGGGGCGGCTAAGAAATATAAATAAATAAATAAATAAATGTGGCGGGGGGGACACCTGTGTGAAAAGGCCTTTTGTAAGAGTATGCAAGCATTCAAACCACACAAAATCAAGGTGCACAATCGGGCGGGGGGGGGGTTCGCCCTCCTATAGCTCAGCAGGTCCGGAGTCTGGGGGTGATAATGGATGCAGATCTCCGCCTGGAGCGGCAGGTGGAGGCAGTCGCGAAGGCTGCCTTCCGCCAGTTGCATCTGGTGTGGAGGCTGCGTTTTGTACGTCTTCGGTCTGGATCTGGCCTCCCTCATCCATGCCTCCGTCACCTCGAGGCTGGACTACTGCAACGCGCTCTATGTGGGGCTTCCCTTGTTCCTGGTTCAGAGGCTGCAGCTAGTGCAGAATGCGGCGGCCTGGCTCCTTTCGGGGACGGGTCGTTGGGAGCACATAACACCTGTGCTCCGGATTCTGCACTGGTTGCCAATAGCGTGCCAAGTCAGGTTCAAGGTTTTGGTGTTGATCTATAAGGCCCTTCATGGTCTGGGCCCCTCGTACCTCGGGGATCGCCTCGCCCTGCACGCCCCAGAGCGGCTCCTTCGGTCTGCTGGGGATGCCTTCTTGGAGGTCCCCCGTGTTAAGCGGGAGCCCACAATGGAGAGGGCATTCTCGGTGGCCGGGCCGCGCCTTTGAAACTCCCTCCCAGAGGAAGCTCACCTGGCCCCAAGACTTTTGACATTTTGGCAAAGTTGTAAAACCTGGCTGTTCGCCCAGGCCTTTGGGTGGGGGGGGAGGGGGGCTAGTGGGGTTTTTATCTCCCCTTACCCTTATTTATTGTTTTATTGTGATGCCCAGTCCTGTTTGAAGGGTAGTATTTTTGAATGTTTTAATTGTTTTTAGATGTATTTTATATTTGTGTTTGTTTTTTTGGTTTGTAAGTCGCCCCGAGCTGTTTTAGGAGGGGTGGGGTAGAAATTTGATAAAATAAATAAATAAATAAATAAATAAATAAAAATAAACCAATATACCTCAGTTTTAAGCAACCTTGGATGTTTTAAAACAAGACGCCTCCACACATAGCCCCCCACCATCCATGTGTCCAACTGTTTGTGAGATGGTGGTACATGGGGAGGTGTGCTCCTGTGACCCATTCACCGGCTACCCAGGTCCCGCACAGAGCACTGCAGAAAAATTCAGAGTGCCCCATGTAGGCCAAGGTGGCTGTCTCGGAGGACAGGGCAGCCATGCTGGGAGCCGCCCATGTCAAGTCCTCCACATGCACTTCCTATATATTGGCTCCCAGCACCCATCCCACTCAGCAGTCATGGACCCCTCCCCCATGCCGTTCATGTTTAAAAACACCTCCCGAAGAGATGAATGTTAATGAGGGTGATGCTCTGTAGTATTAAACCGTTTATTTTAACTAAAGTTCTGCAGGTAGCTTGCTTAGAGGAAAAACAGGTGACCACGTACTTTTAAAACATATACTGTACATATATTTGAGCGTACACAATTTAAAAGGGTCATAAGTCAGACAATAACGGTATAGCAAAGCAAATGACATGTGGCTTTGAAGTGATCCAACTAGAAAACAGCATTTAACTTGCTTAGAAACAAATTCTCTCTAGCAGTCAGAGATTCTGGATCTTTCTAGTTGGAATTCGAAAGTCGTCAAGACAGGGTAGAAAAACAGGTACCAGACTGCAATTTGTTGCACACTTTACTCTGTACACAATTCAAATAACTTGAGAAAACCACAATAGAACACCTGCCAAGTGGTCCTGCAGTGATGGCGCCGCAGGGGGCTGTTCCTGGAGCATGAGAGACTCCCTCCCCCATGGGCTGCCCACCTCCCCAGTGGCTGCATCCCCTCCCCTACCTGTCTGGGGGTCACCTGGGCCTCCTCAAGCCCCTGCCTATGTGGTGAGTGTGGGGGCTGCTGGGTGTCCCAGCGGGGGCATGACTGCTTTTTCGCCACCTTTTTCCTTGCCCCCATGGCTTGCTCCTCCACCAAAGCGAGAGAGGGGGGACGGGGAACCTCTTGCTTCCACCGCTGGGAGCTGCAATACAGAGCATGCTGCTCTGTCCGCCACAGCCTCCCAACTGAGACAAGCCTTAATCGATACCTAGCACAGCCCCCCGCGAGGCAGTGCTCCAATCACCACTCCAGTCCAACCCGGCCAGGGCTGTCTAGCAACCTTGGCCGGGTCAATGCAAAAGAGCACGGCCGTTCGTTCACTCCTCCCCCCCCGCGGGTAGAACGCCTACGGGGGGAGGAAAGGGGAACCCCTCCACCTTCCCTGTCCCACCTCGTCTCCCACAGGGGGAGGAGACATGGCAAATTAGCCATCGCCGTCATGGGGGGCCATGAAGGGGCAATTTTCAAAGTAGTCCCTGGGAAAGAAAAGGTTCACACCCACCCCACTCCCTTCTACAAGGGCCCTCCGCACCGCAATAGGGGCGGGGGGAGGTTGCCGCGCCCGCCGCTTTTCCAGCCCTGAAGGGATGAGCGCAGAGGAGCTGCAGGGCTCCGGGAAACCCCGCACTGTTCGGCCTGGGCGCCTGCGATTGGCGGCCCAGGCATCAGGGCTCGAGAACGGGCGCCTGATTGGTCGGCGCTGGGGACGCTCCCTCCCCCTCCCTGCTAGAGGGGAGGGGCAGGGAGGACGGCCAGCGCACGCGG